>OX411312.1:29668469-29878469 GCA_948150685.1 Rhaphigaster nebulosa | reverse complement strand
TTGATTGAAGTGCCATAAAATTTAGCTGAATCAAATTTAGCTAACAGCCTGGAGTTTTTGTAGTTTTATAATTATGTAGAATAACCTCGCCAAATAACTCAAAATATATATATATATATATATATATATATATATATATATATATATATATATATACATTTATATTATATAGACATGGAATCACTGACCATAGATGGGCAGCGTAGGTAATTTATTTATTTAATTCAATTTGGTTTATTGGTTGTTTTTTGTTTTTTTATTATACATAGGTCAGTTGGTAGAGGATTTGCATGATACAAACGGTGTAAAAGCTTCCATTGTTTAACTTGTTTATGTGGGTACAAATATTTTAAAAAAACCAAAGTACTAACACAGGTGATCTCGAAAGAACTTTTGGCTGCCAAAAACGTCGAAATTTCAGGACTTTTTCTGTTTATTCACCTATAATTCCTCGAATATAGGTATTCCTCGGTACATTCAATCGAAAATGTTAAGGTATAGTAAATTAAAGAGCATTAAATTCTGTTTCGGATGAGTAGCACAACATATTTCGTTTAAGTTTTGTGATCGAATGATCGAAACTGATTCGATCGAAAATGATCGAATCCCTAACCACCCAAACGAAAATAAAAACTCTTCAATATTCAATAAATTAATTTAATTATGTATGTAAACAGGCACAGCTTCACGCAGCATTCTGTTTGTTGACATGCACAGATGTAATTTGGGAGGGGCCCGGACCTTGCAATGCAAAAAGAGATACGACAGATGAGATAACAAAGGAAAAAAAAAAGGGAAAAATGAGATATAAAAATTAAGGAACTAACTTGATTCGCTGTCGGTGGACAGCAGCATCGGGCAAATTAAATTCAAATTTAATTATTTTTATTTAATAAAAATAAAGGAATGAAAGGAGTTTTAATATTCTATTTTTATCTCTTTATTTTTAATTTATGCTAGCTTAATTTTGTTCTCTTTTACACCTCCTCTTCCATTTCTTTTTTCTTCCCAATGCTTAAAAGAATATTTACTATTTCAAATTTTATATTTTTGTGTTTACTATTTTTTATATTCTCTCGAACAATCCTACTATATTCATTCTTCTCCTTTTTGTTCTTATATCTTGATTTCATAACCCTGATGGAGTCATGCAACTTAGGCCGAAACGTCGGTATACATTACAGCAGTATATTACCTTATTGTGCGTTTTATTTCTCACCGCAACTCCAACAATCTTCTTAAAATAATAAAAGATTGATAACTCTTAGAAAATAATTTATTATAATAAAATATAAAATAAATATTCTTCAATTCAATATTTAAAACATAAATAAAAAGTAATAATGAATTACATAATATTTTAATTTTGTAATAGTTTTTGACCAATGATTGTTTGTGAATAAACATAGCTATAATAACATACATATATTATAATATTTTTGTCTCAGTCTAAAGAAACGAAAATTAGAGGCAAGCATCACTGTTCTAAACAACCTGAAATCACAGTATCGAAGGCATTTTCGGAACCAATTATTTACAGTAAGATGGCTCCTGGAGAAAGCCCCATCTTATTGGTCAGCTGGAGAAGGAACTGGAGCAGAAATACTTGTATTACTGGCCCGAGATCTTGTCCCGTCAGTCCGATATTGAATCATCTATCACATTAAAAAGAAAAATGGTCTGTCGCGGGATTTCAAACTCGATAAATAACACGAAGTCCTGACACACCCTTCTACCATTTCCAGGATAAAAGTTCCTATTACAAGAATTTCCATTTTACAGTTTTATTAGAAAATCTCTTTTATAGCTATATATTAAAATATTTCCAATAACAGCGCCTCTATCCTATCACAGAATCTTGAATTAATTAACAGGTCGGATGCAGAGTTTGTTTGAGGGATATATCGATTAATCCTTAATAAATTATTTGAAAGGAGTGAAAACTCTAGTTAATATTTTACAACAGAACACAAACTTGGTAACCTCATTCAAGAAAAATTAAAACAAACGTTCTCTGAGATTTGACGAATGGCTCCGGAGATAGAAGTGCTATTACGAGCGGCGGCATTTCGGCTTAAAATATATAACTGGTAATAAAAAAAATTTTTTTTTAGTATGTTCTACATTCCATTATAAAACATCTGATCACTTTACATAAAATATAACAGATTAAAATTTTAAAAGACTTGGTGCACAGTATTTGTATGTAGGTATGGTGTACTTAACATTAACATGCTATGAATAGTGTACTTAACACTGACAATTTTCGAAAAGTATTTTACGCAAGTTGTGTCCGAGGTAACTCGTAATAATACATTAAAACGAAACATATCTTAAAGTGACCAGAGGTCCCACCTAAGGTGATTGAAAACTGCCCTACCTTGGGCAATCTTTTGGATTTAAAAAAAAAATTATGTTTGCTTTATCAATTATTTTCATAATTTATTTCATTAATTAATCAAATTATTTACATTATCACCAAGTCGAAGTTGGGATTGATATTAGATGGCGCTATAATACTATTCTAGGAATTGTTTTAACATTTAAAAAACAACAAAAAAAAAAACAATGCGCCTGTCCCACACTCTATTATAAAACTACTGGTCATTTTAACAAATGAAGAGTCCACGAAAGAAAGGGGGAGAGTCACATTTTTTTTTCGAAAAGGAGTTATTCACATCCATAATTCAGAGTAATGCTAGAACCGTTGCAGAAATTGAAGAAAAAAAAAATAACAAACAGCAAAAAAGAAGTGGGAATGCTCAATTCTCTACTGTGGAGCAGCAATATTTTTTAATAAAGACACAAAACTGATCTACAAAGCATTGGTAGAAAGTGTAATGTTGTATGGATTAGAGACATGATCCCTTAGCATGATCCAAGGAAAAAAATTCCTAGCAGTAGACATTAATTTTTGGAGGAGAGAAGCAAGGATATCAAGAATCATTTTATAAGGGGAGAGGCCTTACTCAAGATGAAAAATAGCTCATACAAGATTTGAAATTAAAATGGAAAAATTTCATGGAGATTGTTTCAACTGAATTAAGAATGTTCAAGAGATAAAAAAAAAAAAAAATCAAACTCAACATAGAAGCCACTCACTCCAACACCTTCCAATTGAAAATATCAATCCCTGACTTGAAGGGCGGTTTGACGGCCATCAGCACTGGTCGGTTCACCCCGAGTGAAGAAAGTTGTGCTTGTATAAGACAGCGTTGAAAAGGAAAATGTGCAGCAAGTGCGATCTTATCTTATGCCTACACTAAAAGAAGAATTCCATTTTATAAGATGGAAACCTAGGTGTTATTATACTTGCAGTTCCATTGATCGCGAAAAGACCAAGGTATCTGTATAGATACCCTAACTTTAATTGCCCATACAAATTTATGTATCGTATTTAATTTTTTACCAACATAGTTCTCTCATGCTTCCTACCCAATAAATATTAAAAAAAAAAACAACGAGGTTTTTCAACTCTTGGCCTTTATAGGGTTAATATTCCACTACTAATTTAATTAATTTCTAAAAACTTTATTGTCTCGACTAAACAAAAAATTAGCAATGAAGCGGGCTGAAGAACAAACGCTCATCTAGAGCAACGGTAGATGAGTCTCCAGCTTAAAAGTCCCTCGAGGATATTATGTAAATTAAAATGGTTTTGTGTTTAAAATTGGAATTGCAAAAATTCAACTACCGAGAGAGCTTAATTCATTCCGGCGATGGTATAAATTAGCGGAGGAGAAGGTTCTGTTTTGAATTTCCACCGGCCGCTGTCTTTGTGCTCTCGGTGAGGGGGGGGGGAGAGAGGGAGGGTAACTGCCCCCCACGAAACTCCCTCATTTCTGACCGCACCAGCCCGTGAAATGATCCCGGTGGTCCACCATTTGTACCAGGTGTTAAATAGTCCCATCCCTCACCGGATTCCTGAAATAATGGATAAAAGCTTTTCCACTCCGGTGTCAGAAAGGAATCACTTCTGTTCAAATTGAATTGCTTCTTCTTGTAATAGAGTAGCATACCCATCAGAGTAAAGGAAGCCTAGGGTCCTATAGGAAGTTACAATAAATGATAAACGGTACCTCTACACGGTACCATAGGTACCTCTCATCAGGATAACATTTTAAACGCTAATGATTTTGACATTTTTAGATTGCAAATTAAAAATGATTAAGTTTTAAAATTGCCACAAGTATTACGTCTCCTTATGTAACTGAATACTTTCAAGACGATATTATTCTGAAATAGTAGATTGAAATGAATAATTACGAGAATACTCGTAGAATTATCACCCGTTAAAAAAATCTCGGATTTTGGTTTGTTCAAGTTTTTGAGCCCAAAACTACTCTTTTAGATATTTTGACTGGCAATCCCACCATCACATCACTAGTATTATTCCACAAGTGTTAACACATTTTTCTGAATAGGATTTATATAGGAGTAGGCTCCAGTGACACATTTTGTGCAACAGGTGTACAACCCTTACCAGTATTATCTCAGTTTAGGACTACACGATTTCCCTCCCCTCCCCCTCCTCCAAAAAAAGATAAGGATTTCTGTCCATTGTAACTAGTTTTTAAATGAGACTACTTCAGAATAGCGACAAATAACACTATTCCACATGATCAATCTAGAGCAGCATAGATAAAATTAATTTTGTTTTTTCAAGGAGGGTAAAAAACACAACCAGGCCTGAGCAACGCCATATTAAATTCAAAAAGTGCTACCTATCAACAGTTACTTTAGCATGATAACACTTGTGACAGAAAATTCAGACTAAATATTCTTGTTAACATGAAAAAAAAAAGTTGAAAAACTGATAATTCGACAGCTCCGCTACGTGAAATTATTAATTATGTAACTACAAAACAAAAAGTACCAACAGAAGTTTAAGTTTTAGAAGAATTATACTTTATAAGCAAAATATCATTGTCGGTGAAATCCACCCTCATAGAAATAACTTAATTAAATTAAACAAATGGAATATTAACATGAAGGTTTAGAAGGTCTGCGAGGATGGAAATCCATACCAACAAGCATTGATATTGCAATTGATATTATATTATTAAAGATACTGATATTGACGAGGAACATATTTTGATCAACGGTAAATATCAATTAATTGTATAAATAAACGTGGGAATATTGATATAAAGCTAACAAACAGTGGGAATCCCAGGCATCAGCAAAGGAGAGAGAGGTATATTTGAACCTTGCCAAGGTTAATGCAAATACAGACCTCTCTGTAGGGTCGAACATCAAAAATAAACAGCCAGGAATCCATGTCTATGTGTAAAGTTATAAGTATCCATGTGGTTTTCTTAATGATTTTAAAGAGGGCAAGGTATGGAAAGTATCCTCCTAAAAAAAGAAGCAATCTGAGGAATGCCCCTCAGACGAATGGCAACGGCTCAAGTTGGCCGAGAGTGCTAGGGAGGGAGGGAGCGAGAGAGAGAGAGAGAGAGAGAGAGAGAGATAAAGAGAGAGAGAGAGAGAGATTGAGAGAGAGAGAGAGAGAGAGAGAGAGAGAGAGAGAGAGAGAGAGAGAGAGAGAGAGAGAGAGAGAGAGAGAGATTATTTAATAATAATTGTATTCATTTTTTTTTTTAACTGACTGTTTTAATATAATTCTTTTGAATACTATCGTTTTTCAACATTATAACAATGCTTTAACAATATATAACATCTTGTACTTTACTTTATAGGCACACACTATTTCATAATAAATTATAAAACATAGTGAAATGTTGAAACACGATATAATTCAAAATGGCTATATAAAAGCCAATAAATTAAAAAAAAATTATTATTATCTAATAACGGTAATACCAGTCGTACTTGTACTTTTGAAAAAAATTATCAAAACGGGCCAGGTAGCATTTGAAGAAAGATTTTCAGAGAGAGGTGTTGCTAGAAGACGACTCAAAATAAAATAAGATAAAACTAGGCTAAGTAAAATGGTAATATTCATGTAGAACTTGTGTTGTAATAGCCTTAATGTCCTATTAAATATTTTCATTTATCGTGATAAACAACTTATCTCAAATAATATGTAAATAAATTAAAACCCCGTTGATAGCTCCAGTTTAATTTAATAACTGAAGCTTTATTACACCATATAGCTTTAATCTCCATTATTACTTACATCTACGGTCAACTATATCTCCGTTATCGATGTGGTTTGTAGTAGATGTTCGTCGTAATATAATTTAATAGCTTCCACATCTTTATAACACTACCAAATCATCATCGTAACTAAGCACGGATATCGTAATCCCCAGAATCAAACCCTTTTGAATTGGTTACGCATTTGAAAAATTAAAAGAAACCGAAAAAGTAAAATTAAAAAAAAAAAAAAAACGTGAGGCATTATGTTTTGAGAAGCACTTCTTCAAGAAAGTGGAAAGGGCTTTAAGAATTATTTGAATTTGAAGCTAAATTATCGAACCGACCTCGCTGACAAACGATACGAGCCGCTCAAGGGACAAACCTGCAGCCTCCAGCGACTGGACACAACTCGCTCTGGAGTTGATAATTTTCTATACCTTTGGAAATAATTAAATAACTCAAATATTTGAACGCCAACATACAAACACACGAAAAGATGAAGTAAAATACATTTCTTAGTTCTGCTGTAATGGGTAAACCCGCCTTCAGTAGAGCGTCCTTGAAGGATTGGGAAAAAAACCTGGTGGTTGAGCATTCATAATGATCCTACTACCTCCGTTGATCATGAAAATTTATTACACAGTGGATCTTAAACGATTTTTTTTTTTGGGAACCCAACCTTAAGCATTTAAAAATACTAATTATTGTTTAGTTATGTTAATAACTAATTAAATACAAAAAAGTCTTGACCATTGAACGGAGACCCCATTTTAAGAATCAATGCTCTTAAAACAGAATACATAACTCAAGATTTTATATATTTATTTTCTGTAACAGCTTATTACGAAGGCGCTGCGCATGAATAAAATTTTCAATTCATATATCACATTATATGACCAATCACAAATTATAACCTCTTGTAGCCTTGGTTCAAGATATTCTTCAAAAACGTGAATTACACAGGCCAACAAAAAAATTTTTTTTGAAAACTTTTTTAACTTTAATAGTTGATCATTATAGAATTTTATGTGCTGAATCTAAATCTGGCCTTAGTTTTTTGTATCACCCATAGTTTTCCGTAGGTTTCAGGCTCATCAAACATCCTAACTTTTTAAACTTCTGTAACATGTTAGCTACAATAGAAACATACTCTGGGTCTTTTTCATTTCCCAAGAACTTTGTAACGACTTGCTTAAATGATACCCATGCTTCTTTCTCATTTAAGGTCATTGTGGATTCAAAGTTAACATCAAACATCATTTTTCTAATGTCAGGTCCGACAAAGACGCCTTCTTTTAGTTTAGCTTCTGAAAGGCGTGGAAACTTTTGGCAGAGATAATTGAAACATGGCCCATCTTTAGGCAAAGCCTTTACAAATTGTTTCATGAGGCCAAACTTTATATGTAGGTCTTCCTTTTTCAGAAAGACTGAAAGCTGTTCAATTCTTTAAAAATCGCTTAATTTAATAAATTTAACTATAAAATGTGAAGAAATTGTGGGTGATACAGCTTTCTTAATATCATATTTGGATTCAGCACCCTAAAACTATAGGAATAAAGTATTTTCAGAACAAAAGGTTTTTCATCGTTGGTCTGTGTTATCAATTAGATATCCATAAGGCATGCAATGAACACGAACGAATAGGTTATGATATTTCTTACTATCATAAACATTTCTGCAGGGAATACTCAAAATAATCTTTTATATATTTTAATCCATTTTATTGTTAATGCTTTCTTTGGCTAGCTCAAGAAGCACGTAGGCAATCGATGGCGAAGAAAATCGTCGTATGTGAACAAATCTGCTCAATACTAATTTTTTTTACATTGGTTGTTTAACATTTGATTTTGAACCTTGAATCCGAAGATATTAAATCCCAAAACTTGGTATAATTGGTAACAAGTGTGGTTTAAAAAAAAAAAATATATATATATATATATATATATATTACTGTAGACAGTACTCATGCATGTACTAATTATCAAATATGCCAATAACTAACAAAAAACAAAGGTTTATCAAGAGATGAAAAAAAAGAAGCCAAAGTTAAACGAGCAATACTCTCCATCAGGGAAGTGCAGGTACAACACATTGACAGGAGACAACATAACGATTTCAAACGACACTCCATCTCGTATCAGGACCAATTAATCACTCCGGCGTGTACTGCAGAGGCTGCCAAAGCTCGCGGGGATGACGAAATGCGACGACAGCAGAATTATTGGCAGGGTCCAGATTTTTTCCGTTAATTTGTGGGAGCCCGAACAGCTGCACGACACCAGGTGCCCCCTCGATATAAATTGCCTCTGCGCCACTGCCTTATTTATCCATGTATCACAGCTTGACGTCCCAGAGCCCAGCTTGTTTTGGTCTAGTGTCAGTGACAGCTAGCTGGTATGAAATGGGACGAGCACGATAAAAACGTTTTTTCCATCTATTCAAAGAAAATTTATAAAAATATTTAAAACATCCTCTACGCCATGCAAATCATGAGGTTAAAGTAGTTTGGGCATGTAATGAAAAATTATATGAAAAATAATTCTATTTCGGATCTTGATGTTCCCTTAGAATAACAGGGATTGTATAAATTTCATGTAAATCCGTCTGATTATAATATAAAATATATTTAGTCACTTATTAATGAATTCTAAGTAATTGCTACAACTATAGATATTTGTTTACTTACATTCATAGTGTAAATTATGAATAAAAATAAATAATAAAGCCTAATATATAGAGGGATATATTTATTTATGGCAGGAGGTTTCCTTTTCAGATAGAGCAACGAAGAAAATCCAGAGAACTGCACTCGATTGGATCACGTTTTCGTCCCTTAAATACATTACGAAGGGAAACATTCGCATTGACCTAGAACGATAGGTCTGTATTTCCAGTGGTGACCTAGACCTACCAAGCTAGGCTATTAACCAAAGCCCAAGATGGATAAATCCAAGTGTGGCATAACAGTATCGATAGAGTTATGATGAATTTGAAGATAAAGGACAAGATAAGATGTGCCAAGCTCAAGAAAGAAACAGACCTCAAAGACACACTTCTGCAGGCAAGGAAAACTAAATGGAAATGAGCTGGAGATTTCCTGCGATGTAAAGACAATAGTTGGTCTAAAGCAGTCAGGGAATAGACGCTATACAACCTAAAAAGTAACAAAGGCCGACAAATGAAGACATGGAGTGATGCTTTCAAGTTCGTGGTAGGACCCTTTTGATGGAGAGCTGTTAATGACCGAGATATTTGGAAAAGTGCCTGGGAACCCTGCAGATGAATCTGATGAAACAATTAATTAGTCTCTTCAGTCTTATCCCATGCACACCAGACAGTCCCTCACATACCTTGCAAGAAAATAAAGTAGGAGACCATTATAACATAGTATTACAAGGACTGTTTCATTATAATCTAGGAGCTGACGGATTTTGGAAAGCATAGGATCACGAAATTTAAGGAAATATTTAAAGACGGCAGAAATGTTCTCCCGTAAATAGACCAGCATTAAAAGAAACCGTAAGTGTAAAAGTTATTTAATAGGATTTGTTGAATATTATGTTTTTGCTCGGTGCTGTTTTTATACGTTTAATTGTTTTTATTATAAATATAAAAATTGTTTAAACCGAACGTAATAGCCGACACAAGTTCTATATCCGACATGCTTAGTTCTCTGAAACACACAAACCGGATATTTGTTGGTTGGTTCGTTAGCAACGGATTTAGATGGTTGGGACTAGTGGCAAGTGTCAAGCGCGTAAACTCACCTTCAGGATTATACCTCGAGGAACACAAGCAGACCTAGATGAAGAAGTTTATACTTACAACTATTTTTTTTTTTATTTGCATGTGTTGAAATTCCCTAAATTATGATTCGCGTATCTTTATGGACAGTTTATGCAAAAAATAAATATCATTAACAAAATAGAATAAATTTTTTTTATAGAAGAAAAGATTTTATATATGTTACAAATTATTAATATTTATTCCTTTCGTTCTTTGAAAATCGGGAAATATACAAAAAATAAAAACTCCTGAATATTGTGAATAAGGTGTTTATTCATTAATAACATATATAGTTTCATTTACAAACTGTCCTACAACATGGGCAAAATATAACTTGGCCAACTCAAGGAAAACTTTATGCAAACTGTCAACAACCCAAACTCCCTTAGCTCAGGTACGAGGAATGATTCAAGTGCCAACTGAATCCCAAACTAGTGCTTCGCATAGAGAGCTACATCGTATTTTACATAATTATATCAGCTCATCACTCTAAGTGTGCTTTACATTAAGCTCATTACCTTAATTCTGTCCATGTTACAAGCATTCATATAGTGGCTAACTTCAAAAATATATTCGCATCTCGAACGATCCATTTTCGTCTGGAACCCTAAGTTCGATAATAAACAATTTTCGATAATAAACAATGTCCGGGAGTGCAAAATATTGACTCATTATTATCGAGCCATCATGAGAACTTTAAAATAAAAATTCAAGATTAGATAATAGCTGAAAAAATTAACAAGTGAAATCTTACTTGAAGAATTAATGAGCGATTCTTTAAACAAAAAAAAAAAAAAAAAAACTAATTTTTATGTCACTACTCAATTGAAAGGTTAAAATTATATAATCTTTTACATGTTCTTCCCTCCCTCTCATGAGCATACTTAGCCAATCATAAATTAAAGTAAAAAAAAATGGATTGTGGCGTGTTTTTTAATTCCATATTTTATTTGAAATATTTGATTTCTCAGTACCATGGATGTATCCGATCTCATTTTCTGAGTATTATCCAGTTAAACATTTGTGTTAGTTGATGATAATGTAATGAAAAAGTCTTATAACCATTTTAAGAACAGGATGTTTACTCTATTTTATTGATTCTCATAATTTTAATTATAACTTGGAATTCATAGTAATGTCAAGACTTTTGTGCTTTGAAAGAAACCCCAGTCTTATGGATGAAACATAAGCCCCTCGGTTCGGGTATGTGTTAGAGTGTTGAGAGACCACGATAAACCTGAGTAGTAGACAAACTTCAAACGCATCTCCAATAAAATTCCACTTTTTCTTATTACGGCATTCTTCTTCCAAACAAACTATATCGTTTACATACTTACGTAGATACTTATATTTTTTAACACATTACATTAATAAATGCCATTAATATAAAATTTATTTATTTATTGCCAATCCCATGTTAAAATCTTATCCGGAATTTCAGGAATAATCCTCGTAATGTTATTCCGAGCAAACGAGGGTTCTACTTTGTCAATTTACATGTGACGGTTACTGGACTACAAGAAGTAAACATTACTATTCTAAACTCCAATCTACCTCAGACATTTTATTCCAAAAAGTTTAGGAGCTCCATTATACTTTCTTCTGGGCAACTTTAGTTCCTTTCTGACTGCGAAGGACGTTTCCAGTCGTTGCTCACCCAACTTTTATTGGTACAATTTGAGGAGGGAGTTCCTACCGAAGAAGTGGAAGTCGCTTCATAAGCTTTTATCTCTGGCAACTGGAGCAACACTTTCCAAAGGGAGCCTTAATAAACGAGTAAGCGCACGATATATCTAATAATTAATATAATTAACAAAATAAAACACATTCTAAATTTAGGTTACATTACTGAAAAATAAACGAAATTAAATTACAAAAGGTGTTCGAATTTCATTTGTTTTTTAAGTTATAACATAATGAAATACACAACCCTCATAGTTCTTAATATTGCTTTTCTGTTAAAGCCATTGATTTCTATAAATTTTCTTCTTCACCTTTCGATACTTCACATCACTGCATCCACTTTTACCGTGTATTCGTCTCTTCTTTAAGTATTCGTCCGGTTTCATAAAGAACATGTGGATTCAGTGTGCTTTGAAGGTCAGATTGTTAATATTCACTACTATATATTATTACGGTAGTATAGATCCCTTTTCCGGCTCTCAGGAGAGATGGATTTTGACGAATGAGGTATCAAAAGAAAGGGAATTTCACGGAGATGTGACGAATCCTGATTTTGTTTCTTAAAATCTTATACAAGGGCTTAAATAAAAGTGATGAAAAAACTGGAAGGTTTCAAAACTTTGACGACTGAGAGTCGGCGGATCGAGACGGGATAAGTTGGGTTTTAAAGATTTTGACGCGGGCATCAAGATCATATACGCTACGGAGCGTATTGGTCCAGCGTTTTAAAGCTTAAAAACCTACCGTTTTCGAGATAATGCACGATATAGGTTCGCACGGGTCCTATGCCATCTTGCGTACGTGCCGTTGTCATGGCAACTTTATATCAATTTGAGTCTGTTTACAAACACTTTTAATGAGTGGGAAATTATATATTGTTTCCCGTGTCCAACCCTAAAGGGTACTGCTATGTATGAATACTACACATTGAAAATGTTATAGCTGAATCTAATTGCCTAACTGCTAAATTGAAGAGATATTTTCCAGTGGGGTAAGCTAATTAATTATTTAGTATGAACTGTAACTCCAACATAGTCATTACAAACCATGTAGCTTCACCAAATGTGTGTGTTAAATAACCTTTTTTGTAGTATTGTATTGTTTAAACGAATAAATATATTTCTCTAATATCGCTTATACTTCTAATGTATTAGGATTGATATCTAATGCGAGAGTTCTCGCTCGGGTATACTAGTCACTACTATATATTATTACGGTAGTATAGATCCCTTTTTCGGCTCTCAGGAGCGATGGATTTTGACGAGTGAGGTATCAAAAGAAAGAGAATTTCACGGAGATGTGACGAATTGCAATTTTGTTTCTTAAAATGTTACAAGTGATGAAAAAACTGGAAGGTGTCAAAACTTTGACGACTGAGAGTCGGCGGATCGAGGCGGGCTAAGTTGGGTTTTAAAGATTTTGACGCTCCTACCGAGCGTATTGGTCCAGCGTTTTAAAGCTTAAAAACCTACCGTTTTCGTGATAACGCACGATATACATAGGTCCGCACGGGTCTCATGCCATCTTGCGTACGTGCCGTAGTCATGGCAACTTTATACCTTTTAAAGCCAGTTGAGACTGTTAACAAAAACGTATTAATAACTGTGAAAACATTTTGTAAATAAAACATTGTTTTGTAAATAAAACATTGTTTTTATGTTTCTATGAATGATAGAATACTACAAACAGAAAGTGGTATAGCTGAGTCTTATTGCTTAAATGTTAAACTGAGAGGGTACTTTCCAGCAGGGTAAGTTAATTACTTATTAAGTATTAACTATTACTTGAACATAGTCATTATAAACTATTATAAAGCTTCACCAAATGTGTGTGTTAAATAAACTTTCTTGATAACATTATATTGTTTATCGCTTATACTTCGATTTCATTAAGGATTCATTAAGATATGTAATGCGAGAGTTCTCGCTCGGGTATACTAGTTTTTTTTTAATTGTGATTCAATAAGCTCTTGTATCATTATCAATATGGTTAGCATGTGATCCGATGGTGACGTGTCGAATCACGGGAAATACTTAAAGATGTGATAGTATACCTCAAGAGCAACAAAAACGTTTATGTGGACCATGGTCCGATTCTATACATAAAATAACAAAAATTTATTTTTTTTTTTTTAAAGTAATTACGTTTCTTGTTGAATAGGAAGCGATCAATGAAGAAAAACTATTCAAGGTAATTAAGTTCCTATTGCGCTATATTAATAGGCAGAATTATCTTTAACACAAATATTTTGGCTTAACTAAATCCATTGTGAGAGGGCTTCAGGTGGAACAAGATAGCAGATAACACTTTACTGGTGAATGTTTTTCATAATCCCTGCTGAGCTATAGATACCCCGCTTCTAGGAAAATATCTACCTATATTAAGCTTTAATTTCGTATAGCTGAGGTCTTCAGAAGGGTTTGGAAGGGCTTGGAGCTCTGCGCTGAGTAGTTAAGCCAGCCCTTGTAGGAACGCCTGTATAAGTAATTTATTATTAATTAAATCGAGATTTGGGGTTGGTCAAGTTCAATTGCCAAATAGTGCGGTGGGGAATCAGGTTTCTCGAAAAAGAAGGTTTTTTAAGTATGAAATTCTTTTTTTCTCTCGTCAATAAAAACCGGAATTACCAAATAGAAAGGGAATACCAAATAAAAAGCTTCTTCGTAAAATAAAACAAAAATATATTTTTCAAAAATAACAAAAACAAACTGTAGATTAACCAAAACAGTTGAGTGTTCAATAAAAAGTTAATAAATCCGCTTTTGGAAAATTTAAGATTTGAAATAAACTGAATAACTTTAAGGTGTAGAATATAAATAGGTCAATTTTTTTTTTTTTTTTTTTCGGAAATGCATATATTAAATATTGAAAGAATTCCTCAGTTCTGACATTAAATATGAAATGAAACAGCCCCTGAAAATAAAAATAAAATAAACATTATAAAATAATTTTACCACAATATGAACAAAAAAAATTACAAAATATACTTAAAATGAAAAGATCCTTATTAAAATAAGCCCCTTGTCCTCTGTTTTTGTTAGTGCTGAGGTAAAATTATCTTATTCTTTTAAATATTTAGGTATCATTAATTTAGTTATAATATAATATTTATAATAATATAATATTTGACAAGGTTTATTTTATTTTTAGTTCCAGCGACAGTTTCATCTATTATTTAATTTCAGAATTGTTTTGGTTAATTAACAGATTTTTTTTTGGAAAGTTTTGTTTTATTTCACAAAAAAAAAAGTTGTATCCTGTATTTTCGTATTATTTTATTAACTAGAAACAAAGTTAATTTAATAAATTTTACACTCAAAACACTTCTTTGACGGGGAAAACAAATTCCACACCACATTTTTTCGCAAATCAGGAATTCGCCAATCCGCGAAATCAGCCAATTCTGGACCAGTCCCAAAAGAAACCCCCATTTCATTTATACGGAATAAAAACCTTATAAAGCTAGAAGCTTTTTTAGAAATAGTGTATTTGTAACTCAGCGGGGACTAAGAAAAATAATCATTAGTAATGAGTGATTTAAAAAAAAAAATCTTATTCCACCCGAAAGCCCTCTCACAATAGATTTAGTTGAGCCAAAATTTATTTCTTAAAGGGAATTTCGTCTACTAAGATAGTGTAATAGGAACTTAATTATCTTGAATATTTTTTGAGTGATCGTTCCCTATTAAACAAGAAATGTTTAATTTAGTTAAAAAAACAAAGAACACGTAACTTAAATTTCCTGCTATTCTGTGTGGGATCGGGCCATGGTCCATATTACTCTGGAGGTATACTATCACCTCTTTAAATATTTACCGTGACTTGCCGGAAATCTTGTTATACATACATTACGTTAATAACATATTATAATATAATAATATACACGGTTAATCTTGCTTCCTTCAAGGCTGCTGAGGCATGTACAGAAAATAAAAAGAGATATTAGTATAAAAATTAAACTGTAGTTATGCCACTGGAGGGAAAATGTAAAAGAAAAAAAAAAAGACCTGATTTAAAAGACAATGAAAAATACAGTAATTTTCATTTATGAGACAGTGCCTCGGGAACAATGCCTACACCAAGAGAATTTGTAGGGCTTTTTTTTTTTCAAGGATTATTTTTCTTACCCAGTCCTGAAGAAATCATCCAAGCAAAACAACAGATCAGGGCAAATAACTCTTAAAGCAATTATAAAATTTTAATTTTTTAAATTATTTGCATTGTTTAAATTAAAGCAGAAAGCAATTGTTTTAAGCAATAGCCTCGAAGATTTCTTTTCTTTTTTTTTTTTTTTTGTATTTTCTAGGAAATCCTCAGGGACAATACAGAAATTAATTGGTGAATTTTACATCCCTTAATAGATTTATGGAACTGAATAATATTATACAAAACTTTGTGACGTTTCGGAGTCATTATCCCAATCATCAGACAGTAATATTTCCTGCTATACTTCAACAATTATAATAAAATATTAATTTACAATAACATTATAATAAATTATTTTAACAACGTCTAAATTCAAGTATACACCTTAATTTGATACCTTTGATTTAGTGTATGTACATAAAATGCTTCTCTCCTATACGTAAAACAATCAATTACACAATTTCGTCATATTTATTGTTTAAAATTATCTACAATATTTCCCTAGGAATATTTATTAACAATCTTCTCTTCCCTACCAAAACTGAGCTAAACCATATTAAGTATTTGCCATTACAACACGTATCGTCCCATACTAGTTTTTAAATATTTTTATTATATTTTTTTTATTTTATATTTATGATCACTTTGAACTATTTCTTACTGTAATTTATTTAATAATTATATATAATTATGGAAGTAGATATTTACTTTTTCGATTGATTTATCTGATTATTCTATTTTTATTTTAAAAATAATATGTGCATAATGAACATAAACATTTTTAGTATCTGTTTTATGTTTTTTAATATGTGGATTGCTTCTAGAATTCTTCTATTTCTGATGCATTTTTCGTTGTTTATTATTTTAGGGGGTTCAAAATCAAATTTATGGTTCATTATTACACTAAGCTAAAGCTATTAAAGGGCTAAAGCTATTTTGTTTGTATTTTTTTATATTTTTACAAACTCCAATGTGCTGTTTTATGCTAGTTTTTAATTTATTTGATGTTTTTATATATTCTATTGTAATAATCAAAATCAATTCTATACATTATATATGCTTATCAAATATATCTAATTTATTTTTCATATTTGAAGAGTAATTTATTATTATTGTACAAACCTAATTTTATATATTTATGTTCATATTCATTGATTTTTTTTTTATGTTCACTCTGAAGCCATGTAAGAATTGTAATTTGAAAAATTGTACCTCTCTTGTTACCCTCTTCCGCTCCTTATTATTGTGAATATCATCTTTTTTATTAGCATTAATCTTTGAAAAAATGTATGATCCTTTTCTGCATTTGTTTGACCTTATTATTTTTATGATTTATTTATTTTTATTTGGGTTTTTATTTGATTATCTAAAGTTTAGGATCATTATTTAGTTATGGATCTATTAATGGAAGTTAGTTTCACCAATGATTTTTTTTTTTTTTTTTTTTTTTTTAACAAATGGACAAACATTATCTTCCCGACTATGGGAAGTCGAGCAAGGAAAATGAGCAAAGCGGCATCTCTATCTTAGAGACAACACAAACATATCAACAAAAAAAATGTTGAGAAAATCTATCTTTGTTTTTACACTTACTTTCCTATTAGGTAGCTTGCTGGTTTACATTTGAATGCAATTCTGTTTCTCCCAACACCCAAACCTCTTCAACTGATGAGGGAGGCGGAAGAGTTCCCCAACCCATTTCAATAAGGCTGCTCAAGTAGAAGAACAGAGAGGAGACGTAGGGTATGTGTAAGTTGGGCAAGCTGAACAAATATAAAGTTTTAACTAACACTTCCCCTTCGCGTAGGGACAAAGGGAACAGCTGATAGCCCTTATCCGCCAATCGGAAGGCGCCTTTCATCGCCGGCGAGACCAAATTACACTCCCTCAGATCTATATTCTGATAGCTGGCGTATCTGCTAGCTCTTCCCCTATTGGTCAAGTTGGTTATTTCCTGAAAAGCAAGTCATTTCGAAACACCCTTTTTCGATTAATTCGTCGATTGTAAAGGGTATTGCGTGTTATAATTTGAGTTATCACAGCAAGGGTTATAGCATTTTTTTACGACTACGGCATAGCAACAAAGAGGGTAATGTATTTAGCCTCCTCTAGCGAACACAAAGTCGTCCAAAATGGCAATCTGAAGGGATAAAATAAAAATTAAAAAAAAAAAAAAAAAAAAAAAAAAAAAACGAACTCCTTCCTATTTAAATAAATTGTAATGCAGCCTCATCTACAGTAACCAGAAATGGCTCATTAAGTTGCCTCTGCCAAGCTCAGGCGTGCGGTGGACATAGTCAAATCATATAATTACTCCCAGCGACTTCACACTCTATTTCAGGCTACTGAAATATAAATATCTCCCATCCTAGTTAAGAATTTTTTTTCGATTATTTAGGCATTGAAATATTAAAGGAAAGTATGTGCTATGTTTCTATAAGGAATCTTTTAATTTATAAAAATATAATAGCAACATTTCAGGTTAGAGAAATTTGAATTAATTTTTCAACTAATATTCATAATTCATTGTTTCTCTAGTGTTTTTCTATTCATTTCTAAGCATTATAAGCTGCATCATATCATAGAAAAAATATCTATAAAGAACATTTAAGAAAATTATCACCATAAAACGGCATAAAAAAAATTGCTTTCATCGGGTAAAAAAAGGCATAAACAAACAGAACAATAAAAAAAACAAAAAACTTAAGCTTGTCATATATTGTTCATCATCCTTCCCGTAATAAAAAATTGACCTCAAAATGCAGATTTTTTTTTTTCATATTACATTTACTATATAAGTAATATCGAATTTTTATTGATGTTTCATATTATGTCTTCATCGTGTGTTATAAAATACGAATTGATAATACTTGAAATACTAAAAACGTTAAATAAAAAATAATTTCATGAATATTAAAAAACCCTAATTTCGGAAATAATTGTTATATTTTATAACCCTATCCGTCCCAAGAGACGTAATGTACTAACAAATCTACTTAAACACTTTGTGTGGGTGCTAGTGAAGTTGAAATCTATGAATATTGAAACTTGTTGAGTACATTCCATCCCATGCAACTGAGTATGTCAAACAACAGAAAGCTCCTTGAATCTGTGACTATTTAAACATAAAGAAAGTAAATTAATGTACAGTCAGGGTATTGATTTTCGTTTGAGTGAGGAAGGGACCCGACTACTACTTCAAGTTTCAAATTCGTAAACGCCAGCTTCATAAACAACCTACCAATGTTTTTATTAAGTAGATATTCAAGTACTTACTTAATTAATTTTTAATTATTTTTTTTTATGTTAACGCTTTTAGTTTTTTAAGTATTGGTAATTTATATATGAGGGACACTTCATTTATTGCACTTCATATGAGAAGGGCAAAATCCGCTAAGTAACCAATTTTTTTAATTTTTTTTTTCAATCGACGGTTCGTGCAGTATACCGTATATAACTGATACAAATAATATGATCATCATACGATGTATTAGATATATATAAACCATACATACCTATATATCAACAATACCATATATATATGGGATCGGGGTGGCCGAGCGGGTTAAGGCACTTACTCACAAACCTAAAGGTTGTTAGTTCGAATCCCACCACCGGCATGAATTTAATTTAATTAAATTATATAATTCAAGAAATTTATCCCGCCCCCTCGAGTATATGAGGCCCGTCAGCCTACTTGGAGGCTACTCACAAAGGCCGGGCGTAGGAGTGATGACCCTACCCCGTGTACCTAAAATTGAGAATAGTGATGGGGTCTTCACATCGCGCGGCCAAGGATCTGATCTCCACTGTCTACAGAACCAACAACAACAAAAAAAAAAAAAAAATATATATATATATATATATATATATATATATATATATATATATATATATATAATATAGGAGCCGTCAAATTTTTTGTTATTATATCCTTTATTTATAATAATAATAACAATTCTTTATTTGCATCTATTTATAAGATGCTAAAAATAAAATAAATATTATAACACACTGTGCGAAATCAGCTTCTAGTAGAGCCAAACCAAGTAGTGAACATGGTCCAGTCTTTTCCATTCCTCACGGCAGTTGGCAACCCTGCTCCAAAAACTTCCTCTGCTCTCATCTCCTCATCACAGTTCGTGGTCGGCCTACCTCTTGCAGTACAGGAGACCTTGGTGTCCACTTCATGGTCCTCTTTACCCAGCAGTCTTCCTTCCTGACATGGCCTCTCTATTCTCATTTCTTTTGAAGACCATATCCACTATGTCTGCAGGGTTCATGTCCTTTCTAGCTATTCCTAGTATATAAAGTTCCATGCCATGTTATATTTTTAGTTGTTTATGAACAATCTTTTTACTAAATCTGCAGGTCTCGTGACCATATATTAGGACTGGTGGAACTCCACATGGCTTTCCACCTAAATAAGATTATTATTTTTTGCCCAGAGGTGTATATGGACATAGATAGATGAAGCAGTTGGTGGTTTCAATGGGACGACATTCTGGAGTTATTGTTAGGCCCTTGGCATTGATACATAAATTCTAAATTTTAAATTATAAATACGTCCGATTTTTGTACTTCGTAAAACCGATTCTCTTGACCAACAACCGGACGTCTTCACAAAAAAACAAAACAATAAAGAATAAGAATTGTAACATTGAAAAATGCACTTTTTAATTAATAAGTACAACTGGCTATTATATGGCAGCAATAAGCCCACTGCTGTAGGGCTTAGTATTACAAGGTGCACCATGGTGCTACACGGCAATATCAGGACGGGACGCATTAATAACACAACACCTGTGCTTTTGCACCTTCATAAGACCCATCGATCTTAGCTATTGTTGCCATTAAGATTCCTCTTCCCCCTCTCTAGGTTCTGAAGAAAAAGCTTTGTAGTATAATCAAAACTTATTCACAAATTTTAAACCATAATTTTTATTTATTTATAAAAAAAACCGATAAGCCGAACGAAATTAGATTCAAAATTGTAGGAAATTTACTCTTCTTTAATTTAGTATAAAACTTCATTCGAATAATACATGGTTTTCAAGTTATAAGAACAAAAGGAAACATTTTTTTTTTAATTTACTTTTTGGAAAAAATTGAGGAAATAAAGTTGAAATTCGTAATCAGCACTCTAAAAAACATAAACAAGCCTATTTTCAGAGCTACTTCAAAACTTTCCACAGAGATCCCTTTCTGGTTCCTATTTGACTGGACACCATTCCAGTAGAATAAGAGCGGATGCCCCTGACGAAAAAAGTTATAGAGTACGAAAATGTAAGGAATTAACTCTTTAATTAATTTATTATAGGTTGACGTTGCTTAAAAAATCCATCCATGCTATGGGAAATAAACGAAAAAACATTTTTTTTCCTGGAAAAATATGAGGTAACAAAGTTGATATTCGTAATCAGCATTCCAAAAAACAAGAATGAGAAAATTTTCACTTCTCCAAAACTTTCCACTGAGACCTCTTTGATAATTTGATCCTATGATAATTCAAGTTCCTATACCCTGGCTCAAGGAATATTTTAAGTCCCTCGGTTTTTAAGAAGAGAGCATTTAGCCCACAGAATTGTTAGTCGTTGGACAAGCGAAATTTCTCGAATTCTTCAAATCGGTTTTTGGAGATTATAACACTTTATACAAGGAAACTACTCAGTTTTTCGAAACATTCTAACTCAACTCGGGAGCATACGTCTTCATCGATCGTAATCATAATAAACAAAGAGAGGGTCTGAATTATTTGTAACTGAACTGATCTCAAATGATTTTGTCTAGTCCTGTTATCCTCAGACTGGAGATGTTTTCGGAAGACGAGGATCTGAGGAAGTAGAGGGTATCGGTAAGTGATTAGGAGGGCACGCTACATTTAGCCGATAGTGTCTTCCGGGACTTCAGCCAGGACTTCCTATCTCCTATACCTTACACTTAAAATCTCTTCATTGTCTCCCGTCTTCGAGGTACCTTCGAGAAAAAAGAAAATCCTTATCAATTATTGACGGCTATTTAACAACTAACCACTGTTCTATAACTTAACTATCATGGTCGGGATGCTACTCAACTTAAAACGTGGTTGAAGTGTAGTGTCGGAAGACGGATGACAATATACAAGAATACAGCGAAAATGCAAAAGTAATAGAGAAAAATAAGTTAATTTTAAAAATTAAAAAAATTAAAAATAAGTTAATTAAGAAACCCAAGAATAATTTATCATTAGAGAAAATATATCATATATTATAATTATGAAAATGGTTGAGGGTAATGTCAGAAATGATTCAAACAGTCAGGTATTAAACGCTTTGATTTGTGTAAACGTTTCGGCCTAAGCTACAGCCCTTTCTTAAGAACTAAGCAGAACAAGACAAAAGAATAATAATTAGGGATTGATAAATTATTTCCGACTTCTATAAATTTGTTTTATTGAAAATTAATTTCGAATGTTATATATTCATCCTCAGTTCTAAAAACACACAAAAAATTCAAAAATAAGCAATTCAAAATATAGTAGTATCATATCAAAATATAGTAAATCAGTATACTGATTTATATAATTTAATACGTTCAATAATACCAACTATATTTTGAATTGCTTATTTTTGAATTTTTTGTGTGTTTTTAGAACTGAGGATGAATGTATAACATTCGAAACTAGTTTTCAATAAAACAAATTTATAGAAGTGGCAAATAATTTATCAATCCCTAATTAGATTGATCCTTCTATACCATCATGCGGATGCTAACTGAAAAGAATAATAGAAAATAGAAGAATACATAAAGCAGGATCACATGAGGGAATATGAAAAGAATACAAAAGCTGTATATATAAAAATAAACATACAAGTATAGATGTTATACAAGAAAAAAAATATATAAAAAGGAATATTAAACTTTAAAAGTAGTGATGATCGTAAGTTAGCACCGAATATAAACAAAAGAGATAAACGTAACACATAAAAAGGTTACAGATTATATTAGTTATGGTATTAATTAAAAATTAATTTCGACATTTCGTCTCAAAATTTCGACTCAAGATCGCTTAAAAACCGATAGACCGGACGAAATTACAGTCAAAATTATAGGAAATTTGCTCTTCTTTAATTTAGTATAAAACGATTAGTATTCTTCATTTGAATAATACATGGTTTTCAAGTTATAAGAAAAAAAAAGGAAAAACAATTATGGAGGGGTATAGCAGATCAAACTTAACAAAAGAGAAAAAAAAGTAGAAAAGAAAATGCAGAGAACATACTTGATTCGACGACAGATAAGAAAACTTATGGCGAATTTCAAACGATTTTTTAGTGGAAAGCCATCTAGTGCATTCGGACAGAAAACTGGTTCAATAGTTACGCAATAGTTGAAGGCAAAAACTCGCCCCTCAACTGGAAAAGTTCTTGAAACGAGTATATTTTTTACTCAAGAGGAACATTACTCTTTGATTCTCTTCACGATCAACAGTGAATTTCTATTGCCAGTTGTTACAGAAAATAAAAACCACATACCGAAACAAAAGACGATTTATTCCCATTAGAGATGCTATCCTTCTCGATCTTCTACCATGACATCGCTAGGCCTCACAGCGCGACCTTGACTTAGCAGAGATTGTAAGAAATGGGCTGGGAAACCATCAAACAACCTCCTCATATCCAGACTGGACCCCATGTGACAATTTTTGTTGGCGTCCTGGATAGAATCACTTGAAGGAGTAAGATTCAAAGGTAGAGGGATATTGGAAAAATATCAATACCTATATTTTGTTTCAATATATCGATATTAAAATTTGAGTATCGAAAAACGATATTTTATACAAAATAAAAAAAAAATAAATTGAGAATAAGCAAAGAACCCAAAAGACTTGTGATGTGGTGTGTTCATGTTACTATCTATAGTGGTTATAGACTAGCTAAGTACATAAACATAGACTATCAAAGTACTAAACCAATCAAAGTACATATAAACATTTATTACAATATTAAAAAGACTCGTTAAGAACTAGAGAAAAATAAATTAAATTGCTTAGTTAGCTTAAAAAAATAAAATAAAAAAAGAGGAAGAAAATCACAATAAAGCATTGTCACAAATATATCGACACAGATATATCGATATTATAAAAACAATATCTCAACTATATCGGTACAGAAATATGAATATTATAAAAATAATATCTTAATTATCTCGTCCCAGAAATATAGATATTACAACCACATCTATATTATATCGGTACAGAAATATCAATATGTGTGTCCCTTTAAAAGATTAAAAATATCGAGGAACGAAATATCGATATATTTTTCGATATATCGAACAACTATTTCTTTCGATATTCACATCCTTTTGAATCACAACTTTTGAATGAAGAAATTGAGATTTTATTGATATAATGTTTGAATAAAAAAAAAAAATATATTATTGTGCCCACAATCGCAACATATAAGTAAAAAGTTCAAATCCAAAAGTTGGGTAAAATTAGAATATCATATTACAATATTTAATAAAGCTGGGAAAATTAAAATATTTAATATAGTTGGGAAAATTAAAATATTTATTATAGTCAGGAAATTAAAATATTTATTATAGTTAGGAAATTTCAAATTTTGTCCAATGCAACAAATTGTATAAACATCCGTGGCTAACATCCAATTCGATGTAAACACATTTTCCCGTATTTTAAATGTTAAAAATAACGATATTTTTATGGATACATCGAACTGATATAGCGAAATAGTTGAAAAACTATCGATACGATGTACATATACACACACACACACACACACACACACACACACACACACACACACAAACACACACACACACACACATATATATATATATATATATATATATATATATATATCGATGTTTAAATCTCTAAGCCCCCGTTTAAAAGATGTATTAAAAAATATGGAGGCCAGATATACCGAAGTATCGATATTTATTTTCGACATAATATATATATATATATATATATATATATATATATATATATATATATATATATATCGATGTTTAAATCTCTATGCCCCCGTTTAAAAGATGTATTAAAAAATATGGAGGCCAGATATATCGAAGTATCGATATTTATTTTCGACATAATAAATATATATATCTACATAATATATATATATATATATATATATATATATATATATATATATATATATATATATATATATATATATATATATTATGTCTAAGCCCCCGTTTAAAAGATGTATTAAAAACATGGAGGCCAGATATATCGAAGTATCGATATTTATTTTCGACATTATATATATATATATATATATATATATATATATATATATATATATATATATATATATATATTATGTCTAAGTCCCCGTTTAAAAGATGCATCAAAAAATATGGAGGCCAGATATATCGAAGTATCGATATTTATTTTCGACATAATATATATATATATATATATATATATATATATATATATATATATATATATATATATATATATATATATATATATATATATATCGATGTTTAAATCTCTAAGCCCCCGTTTAAAAGATGTATTAAAAAATATGGAGGCCAGATATATGGAAGTATCGATATTTATTTTCGACATTTATTTTCGACATAATAAATATATATATATATATATATATATATATATATATATATATATATATATATATATACGAGATTGATGTTTAAATCTCTAAGCCCCCTTTAAAAGATGTATTAAAAGATTTAAAAAATACGGAGGCCAGATATACCGAAGCATAGATATTTATTTTCGATATACTAAAAAAATATCGAAACTGTATACATTGATATATTTTTTCCATATTCACATAGTCGACACGCCTAAAAATTTTAAATATTTTATTATTTTATTATAAATCTATCAATTAATAAAGAATCAATTATATTGATAACGGAATATACAATTTATCTGCATAATAAAGTCTTACTAACAACTAAAATATTTAATAAATAACATAAGGATGCCGTAGTGGATTCAGGTCACGGTTTTCATAATAGTTGCGGTTGCAATGGTAGAAAGGGATTACCGCGAGGCAAGCCGAATGGCACAAAGTGCGCTATTCCAAAATTGGATTTAAGACTCAGAGAGCAGGGCAATATCCAGCTTAATACAAGAGAAGATTACACAGAGCTCAGTAAATGCTCTCTAATCAATAGAAAGGCGTAGTATTAAACAAATAAAATTTTATTGATTGGATACGAAACAAAAGATGTGTATTTTTTGGTGGGGCACTTGTAAACCAAGGCTGCTGACGTCACAGAAATCGATTCTCTATATTTTCATCTATCCTAACAAGTGAAAAGTTTATACTTCTCAAAAGGTTTGTTTGCACTCTTTTGTATAGGCTGTGCTGACGATTAACGATGGGTGGACAATATAATTGGGGAAAAAATAAATAAATTGGTGTTTGGTAAAGAAAAGGCTGTTAATTTTCTATAATTTACCGCTTTGTGAGATAGTAGTGGACCGAGAACTGTTCCCCTGAAAGGTTATTCAATACATTTGGACTGTCCGGGGGTTTAACAAAGATGGGAATTTTAAAAAATTTAATTTGTTATTATGGATGAAAAAATATAATCCTTATATGTTGTACAGTTATGACAATAATTTTACTAATTAATCATTAAATACACGGCCATAATAATACTTCAGGTTCTTGTCAGTGAGGGACAACTAAATTTTCGTACATCAAACGCATCCAATCCTTTGTCTCAAGTCCTCCGAACAATAGTCAATGCCCCATATTATGTTACCAACAAGACCATACACCATGACCTAATTCCATACAAATCTCTTAATTCATCATATTTAAAGATTGATTCGGAGCTACCTGGACAGATTGTAAACATTGCATGAATGTGTTCAAGATGATTCATTTTTTTTTTCACTTAACATAAATTTTGTTTGTCTTCGTTGTTTACTTTTATGTTGCTATTATTTAATTGTCTATCTATTTGTTTCCATTGATGATACACATATTTTTTTTAATTATTGTTATTTCTTTTTATGTCATTTAATTTTTTTTTTCACTTTGTATACGAGGTGTGGCTATTAAATAACGAGACTGGCGTTGCAATAAAATTTATTTTTATTTTATACATAATTACTTACTATCTATCACCTTCAATATACACCCCTTCTCTATCCCTACAAAGCTCCATGCGAATTTTCCATTGTTGGAAACAGTGCTGGAAGTCATCTTCTGTCAACTCCTTCAGGACGCGTGCCGCTTTCTCTTTTACAGCTTCCACGGTAAAATATGATGAAACGTGGTTTTTACTTATGATACGAAAACGAAGCGCCAATCCATGCACTTGAAGACCCCAACTTCACCCAGAGCCAAAAAAGCTAGAATGAGCAAGTCAAAATTTAAAGCAATGATGATTGGTTTTTTCGATATTCATGGGATTGTGTACCTTCACTGGGTTCCTGAAGGTCAAACTATTAATCAATACTACTACCTTGAGGTACTTGCAAAACTACGTGAAAGAGTAAGGAAAAAACAACCCGAAATGTGGAAGGACAAATCATGGGTTCTCCACCAAGACAATGCGCCAGCTCATTCCGCGTTATCTGTCAAGAGGTTCCTAGGTCCAGTATAGCATCCCAGTGTTTGAAAATCCACCTTATTCACCAGATCTTGCACCATGTGACTTCAATCTGTCCCCTAAGGTGAAATCTTCATTAAAAGGGACGAGATTTGAGTCCGTGGAAGCTGTAAAAGAGAAAGCGGCACTCGTCCTGAAGGGGCTGACAGAAGATGACTTCCAGCACCGTATTCAACAATGGAAAATTCGCATAGAGCGTTGTAGGGATAGAGAAGGGGTGTATATTGAAGGTGATAGTAAGTAATTATGTATACAATAAAAATAAATTTTATTGCAACTCCAGTCTCGTATATTATTTAATAGCCACATCTCGTATATAGTATGAATGGATTTTTTAGTCCTAATACCTCTTGCTCTTGCATATAGCAGATTGTATTATATCTCAATAAAAAACTTTTATCTATCAAAATTAAAAAAATGATTTGTGGTAACGAGTAAGGAATTCTTCAATTCTTGGCAGCTTTAAAGTTTCCTGCAATGCTAATTCCATTATCAACTATGTATATATATATATATATATATATATATATATATATATATATATATATATATATATATAAGCTAACAGACAGCGATGTAAAAATTAAAAAAAAAAAAGGAAAAAGGTAGCGAAGAAACACTTCAATATCGAAATCACGACTAACTTTATTAGCAGAGTAATCCTCCTTTTAAACATCATGAGCTGTTGTTTACAGCCCACTATGGTATTAAGACTGATACTGCCGCACTACTTATATCCCTCCTACGGGTATATGAGGCCCATCAGTCTACTGGAGGCAACTCACACAAACCGGGCGTAGGAGTGATGGCCCTACCCCGTGTACCTAAACTCTGAATCGTGTTGTTATCCTCCAGGATGCCAAGTAGCCGCCCGGAGGTTCAGTCAATGAACGGTCATATGTACTCACTCATATACTGTCTAGACTCACAAATCAGTGTAATTTCCATCTAGTTAGGGATTGATAAATTATTTGTAACTTCTATAATTTTGTTTTATAGGTCCATAATTTCCGTCTACTTACGTTCAACACAAGGGTTCAAGAACAGAGGAAAACCTGTCTTGCTCCACGGATTATTGCAGTTTAGGGTCTTTGACTGAACCTCAGGAAACCGTCTTTTAGCATCCATAAGATCCACAACGCGATTTCCGATTAAGATACACGAGGAAAGGTCACTCCTAAACCTCAGCACTTAACGGATTTCTGCCACATACACACACATATAGGCAGAGCTAGACTAATCGCTCTAACGATGGCCAGGCAGGAGGGCTAGAGAGCTGTTGCAGACTATGCAGCGCGAATAGGCAGGCAGCTCAGATCGCAAGAGCGAGAGAGGAGTGGTCATCAATGGTTTAATAATGAGTCCAATGAAGAAGTACACTCATCGCCATCCTGCCCATCGCGAAGTAGCGCCTGACAGCTGTACCACAGAGTGGCAAAGATGAATAGGGAGGTGGTTTTTTACTCACATTGTTGAGGAGTTTTAGTCACACTTCGTCTTATAAAAGATTTTTCCCGTATCCTTAAAAAAAAACAATATATATATATATATATATATATATATATATATATATATATATATATATATATATATATGTCGAATATCGAAACCTCATTTTTTTAATTAAAAATAAAATTTCTCAAACAATGTTTTTCAATTTAAAAGGAAAACACTTACATGCTGGAGACATCTAGTTGTAAACGGGTATAGGGGTTTAAGAAAGGAAATATATAGAGAGAATAAAGCCTCTAAGGGACAAAATAAGTAGTTGTGTGGGTGCGGAAGGGGGGGGGAGGAGAGGGGGAGGGACTCTTTGAGGTTAGAGCTAGGGACACAATACGTTCCGACTTATCTGAAACTAACCTCTTCCTCAGGGTATTATGTCTTTGCTACCGATTCAATGCTATCTTACCCCTTTTATTTTGGCCATACCTCTCCTCGAGGTAGCCGTCCAGAAAACACCTGGCATCTCGAAAATAAAAATCGTTAATCTTTACTTCATCTTTATTAATATTTAATATTTCGTTACAAGAACACGCTCACCTCCTAAATATTATAAATAAATAAACATAAGTTGATTTTTTTATTTTTTTGAAAATTACTTAATAAGAACTAGATTTTATTGTCAGTGAGGTATGACGACATATGATGGCAGAAAGGTCAAGTGAAATGTTTTTTTCACTGCTGTATTATTTTTAACACTTTCATTTCTCCTATAAAACTATCCGAAACCCATTTAGTTTATAAATACATCAGGATTTTTTTTTTTTTTTTTTTTTTTTTTTGTCATCACAAAGAAAATTGACGTACTTAAAACGTAAACCAAATTTCATGACAAATTAAGCGGGGTAAGAAGACTGTCTGAGGGTTTGAAATGACGTAATAGTGAGATACTATATATTGACGTTATATAATAGATACTATATAATATATAATAGATATATAATAAATACTACATAAAGTATAGCGAAAACAGTGTGTCTAGCGGTATGGATTTCAAGGCTGTGAACTGTAAAATTCAAGGTGCTGTTCGTAATTTATTGGTTTAAAGTTAAAACAAAATCGATACTGTAAAAGTATTTGGTTGTCTTCTGATAAAATATAAAATAAGCTGTTGAGAATGAATTAGAATAATTATAAAAGTTGTATCTCTGTTTAATAATGAAAAGTTGTTAGCTAACTTCTAGCACTGGGGACTCAATATTTTCTAATTGTTAAAAAAAAAAAAAAAAAAAAAAAAAAGAAATTTAGAAAATACAACAAAAAAACGATAATTTCAAGTGCAAATAAATAATATACACTTATTGCAATAAATTTCACCACAATTTTATTCACCAACTTTTTTTTTACATAACAAAACAAAATATAGATTCTATTTTCTAATAATTTGTTGTAGATAATTCCATATAAAGGTAGACTTTCGCTTGTGCTGCCCGCGGTTGCGGCCGGCAAAGTTTGCAGGCAGTTTACTACTACTTTGACTGAATAAGTAGGGACATATTTCACTGGCACTGTCCGGCAGTATAGGAATGACGTCAAACCTATACTGCTGCGTCCCTGACCGTTATAGAAGGAGTCAGACTGCCTCAGATGCGACGGTTTCCGCTTATCATTTGAAACAATGTTATTTAACGAAAAGGGATTTAATTATTCTGACGACGAACGTCTAGTAGTTTGTAAATTAGTTTCAGGTTCTTAATGACCACACAAACAATGACTACAGAAATGTAATAGTAAAAAATAATGTGTGGAAAAACATATTATTTTATTTTTATATTTAATAATTTATATACAATCATTATTATTATTGTATTAATAAACAATAAATAAACCGCGACAGACGAACTTTGTTCATTTTCTAAAATACCTGACAAATATCTAGTTGAAAATAACATAAAAATATATATTTTGTGCATATATAATTGCATATCTCTAAATACTTGTAATTAAACGTATTCATTTATCTATAATTTGTATGTATCTAAATAACATATAATTTTAAAGGATTTAAGGATATATATATATATATATAAAACTATATAATTATAACGATTATGATATAGAAGATTATAAATATAGGATTATAAATATAGGAGAGGTTATAATGTTATAGGTTATGCAAGAGAGGGTCGCAGTAACGGTTAGTGACTACTAGAGATTAATTAATTATAATGTAAACAAATAAACAAAAAAATAATAATAATGGGCCCATACATATTCACTATCAGACCGGGAAATTTGAAAACTGTCCGTTGCCTATAGGTGTCCGTTATATTTCACCTCAAACAGAATTAAATGAATAATATAATTAAATATATTTACAATTGAACGAGAACATGTTTCATTTCATTATGCATGAATTGCGTATTTGCAAGATTGAAAATTTCATGAGCATGAATAATGTTATCACTACTCATAATCTTGATTATGTGAATAAAATGAATCATGGCAATCACTTATCCATGTCACACCGTCTTCTTATTCAAAGACAAGGGGCGAACCGTCAAACTTACTGTAAGAAGACGAGTGTAAATCGGTTGGCATTGAAACTAGGAGTTGTTTGGAACTGGAGCGTTTAACAGGATCCAGTACAATAGCGGAGCAGATACTTTTGTTGCTATTTACATATACGTTATTTTAACGCTCCATACAATCTCTAGTTCACTTAGCTATAGAGCGAGCCGTGAAAGATCAGAAAGAAATTAGAACGAATACATGTTTGAGACAGACGTACTGATAGCCAGTGGAAAGAGGATTTTTCTAACTTTCTAGAAATAAGCTTTGCTATGGTAAACAACTGCGACACTATTAATCCTTATCAATATTTTATACACTTGTCACCAAGTACTAATGGAAAAACGGAATTATTAGACTACAAACTAAAAATTCCTGATGAATGACCGTTTTTCAAGCATAATTCCCGACACGAAAAATTCAAGCAGAATTCCGGATCTTCAATGAATTTAAGGCTACTGGACACTCTGGAAAAGAAAGTGTGTGTGTATATATATATATATATATATATATATATATATATATATATATATATATATATATATATATATATATATTGGGTTGTTACAAACGTCCTTGTGTATGAACACAACCCTTAATTTCAATACTCATAATTATCCTATAAGAATGTTTTTTTTTCTACTATTTATGCCAATCCTTCAATTCCTTGTGACTTGAATTGGCTTTTTGGGGTCATTTACATTTTGAAAATGCACGTGCAATGTCAGAAGAAAAAATCATGATTCGTGGTCTTCTGAGACATTACTGGAAAAAAAGTTTTGGAAAAAGGCAGCCGTCGAAGAAATTTGTGCCATAGAAGGAGATTCAAATATCCATCGAAATACTGCCGCACAACCCAGATCAGGTCGCACGTCGGTCGTTGATCATGACGTTCTTCTTGAATGTTTGAATCATGACCCACATGCAACTAATCGTGATTTATCGGCCGTAGTAGGGACTCAAACCTTTACTGTGAATAGCTAGACAGAGTTTCTGAAGTTTTGAGTGCAAAGTACCCCACCTTGATCAACATGGACCAAGCCATTTTGCAACACGACAATGCCCCTGCACATCGTTCTAGTTTGATCAAGGGAAAATTATCAGAACTGCAAGGAGTAAACGTTTTGCCTCATCCTGCGTGTAACCCAGATATTGTATCATCATCAGATTACTGTTTGTTTAGATCAATGGCTCATTTTTTTAAAAGATCGGATCTTTGATAATTACGAGGGCGTAAAGATTGGATGTGAAGAGTTCTTTGTCTTGAAACCAAAGGAGTGGTACCGGCATCAAATCCAATTACTGGCAGAAAGGTGGGTGAAAGTAGTTGAAAACAAAGGACTTTAATCTGAAGAGTAGTATTCAATGATGTTTAAAATATGTAATTTGAAATAAAGCACAATTACTTTTGTAACAACCTAGTATATAAAGTCTGTGAAATATCATTGAACAGGTTATCCTTAACGGGTAACATGCCCAAGGATAGAAGTTTATAAGATTTAATTTCGTCTGTCTATAGGAACTATAATCAATTACTTCGTTCCAATAACAGATTACTGATACAAATAATATTTCTAATTTTAGGTGGGAGTTGAATTTCCTTTGCTAAGTCGTAATACTCCCACGAACTTAAACCCCATCTCGTTCGATCTATAAGTATCCCTTCGGGACCAATTCCACTCGCCGCCCCCATCACCTCCCCTCCTACCACCCCTAACCCTCCTCCCCCCAAGTCCACGGAATTGATATGCTTCTACAGATCCAGGTATGGTATTATTTATCTTTCTGCAAAAATCCACTCATGTTTATTTTTAGTATGGCCTCACATAACATGTTGATATTGTGAGAGGACACAAGAGGATTTTCCTGGTATTTTTTCTTCCTGTTACGAGATAAAAATAAGGGAATGAATTGACGTATAAATAAGGCAATGGCGATCTCCTTCCCTTAAGGTAATGAAGTATTAGAGGACTCACAACTTAAATAGAATTCGAATAAATAACATGTTGTTATGGTTTATCAAACATAGGCATAATTTGAATACAAAATTAATAAATTGTAAATAAAGAATAGTTTTATATTCGTCAGTTAAAATATGCCGTATTTTTTCATAGACAGTTCGAAACCCGGATCATCCAGAACAATGTTTTTCTTTTCCCATTTTCCTTAAGGTCCTTTTTTTAAAAAAAAACAACTGATATTTAATTATAATATATAATGATAAAATAACAATGTAACTTTAAGTACTAAATTTAAGATGCATTTATTGAGCAATTTAAGATTTTTTTTTTTTTATTATTATTTTCAGTGCATATGTATGTGAATAGAATCGTACCTTACATAAATTAAAAAAAAAAGACACAATTCGCATAGTTGTCACATCGGCTTTGACCCTAGAAGTTATGGTTATGAAATAGGGTTTATAACCCAGGAAGTTATTACTTTATTTCCTTTCTTAGTCAAAAAATATCTCCTCCTCTTTTGTATGCATAATCCAAGAGAATCAATCAATCGCACACAATAATAGCTTTAAGTCAAGTGGTAATGTAACTCTGTCTCTAGTATAGTTAATGGTAAAGAGTTACATGACCTACAGATCTGATGATGACCTACAGGTCATGTAACTCTGTACCATTAACCAATAAAGTATTTACTAAGGCTTACACTCATCGAATCTGTTAGCTAGTGTTCCTAACAGGATAACATCAGTCACCACCCAATTTGTTAATTGGCACTCCAAAAGGGACACCAGAACACCATTTTTTAATTGAATTAAATAAAAACTATGCTAAATTATTAATTGTGAGGTATACGTATTTATAGAAAAAGCGACATTCCAGGGCCAGGGTACTTTTCAATCTAGAAAGTTTTGTACAAGTTCTAAAAATTTGCTCATTTATGTTTTTTACGGGGATGGCTGCTTACGATTTTCAACTACGTTACTTTTCAAACAAAAAAATTGTTTTATTTTTAGCTTTTAATTTTAAAAACCATGCACTATTCGCATAAACTCTAATATAATTTTTATTCAAAATTAAGGAAGATTAGATTACCTGCAATTTTGACTATGTTGATTCTTTCTTTTTTGGTAGGTCCGTTTTGAAGCGAGCGAAAGTTGAAATTAATTTTTTTTTTAGCTTGTTTTGCATTTATTATTATATTTACGGGAAAATTTTTAAATAACAAAGTTGAAATTCGTCGTAATCAGCAAACCAAAAACATTAATGGGCAAATGGTCAAAACTTTATACCGAGACTCCTTGCTCAAAAAATTAATTTCGACCGGCGCTCACTTATAAAGGGAGCTGCCAAGCAAAGAAATCATTAGAGTCAAAACTGCAAGCATTACTCTTCTTTAATTCAGTATAAAATGAATATTATTATTCATTCGAATAATGGCTTTCAAATTATCAGCAGCGTCATAAATTTAGAACAGTTGGAGATAACTTCATAAACATAGAATATATGATTAATTAATAACCAGAAATGTCTTTAGAAGATTAGTTGATAAATTTAAACCACGGTGTTGTAATTATTTGGTTGGACATGAAAATAAAAAGGAAGTAAGATAATGGGTACAGGCCTAGCTTGGAGTTTTTTTTAGGGTAGGAACCGTGGTTTAACAAACATTTTCTAAACCTATTTAACAATAAGTAACTGGGGTTATCCGCGCTATTAATTCAGGAGGTGGAGTACAATGGTGACCACTCTAGCTTAAAAAAAAAATTATTATAACGAGGATCCTACTAAATTAATCAAGAGTAAATTCACTACATTTTTTAATTTTTTTTTTTCGACCGGGGCACCGCAGTCAAAAATTAATTTCGACATTTTGTCTCATAATTTCGACTCCCGCACGCTTCAAAACAATAATATCACCAGATATAAAATTGTAGATAATTTACTCTTCTTTAGTTTAGTATAAAATGAATATAAGAATTTATTCGAATAATTTATGGTTATAAAGTTATAAGCAAAAAAGGAAAATTATTTTTGGAATATAAAAATGTCTGGAATTCATTCTTGTTTAATTTAGTATTGGATAATGTTGCAGAAAAAAATCCATGGTTTTAATGATCTGGGAGAAAAACGGAGAAACAATTTTTTTTTTTTAACGTTTTTGGATTTTTTGTTATATTTCTAGGAAAATTTTGAGGCAACAAAGTAGAAATTCGTAATCAGCACCAGAAAAAACACAAATGAGCAAATTTTCACAACATAAACTTTCCACCGAGAGCCATTTCTGGTCACCAGTTGACTGGGCTACGAGCCCAAATAGGTAATTAATTAGCCTAATTCTTTTGAAAATAGGGACTCAAATTTTTCCTAACAACCATTCTGTTTTGTTTCTCACATTATTTAAACTAAGAATTATTGTTGAGTTTTAAATTGTATCTTGTTTTAACTTCTTTTTGCCTTTTTCATTTTATTGCCATTCAACTAAACGTGTTTTGTAGTGGGGTTTTGAGTGATATGTAATCAGAAAACTGACTATATAAAAATATCAGGATTATTTTATTTACTGATCATATCTTATTCGGAAGATCGATAAACGGAGTATATAATGTAAATTAATCTATAAAATATTCTAAAATATCGTCTAATTGTATATTATCCTGTACTAAGACTTCCTATAAAAAATAAATAATATAATAGGTAATTTTAAAATAATCTTTGAATAAGACAGCGTTTTCTAAATAATTAATGGATGCAGGTGACCCGAATGCCAAGAACACAATTGCTAATCCTAAGCGTCAACAGAATATCGGCTATGTCCTTAGGTCAACATAAGGGCTGATTGAAACCGTCATAATTCACAGTCATGGGGGCAATATCTCAATACACCAATCTAAATATAATTTTGGGATTGCGAATTTCAAAACATAGAAAATATATTATTTAATATTTTAATCTCTATTTAAATCAGTTGTAACGATTTTAAATAAGGAAGAAAAAGATAATGATGAAATAGAAACTCCATTCACGTACAAAAAAGAAGGATAATTTAATTTAAAAAAAAAAAAAACCGAAAAAAATGTAAGTAATTGTGAAAAGGAGTAACAATTATAATAAAATGAGTAGCATTTCAAAATTTATAAAAAAAAGTACATTCCCATTGGGTAAATATTTTAAAATCAATATTTTTAGAAACATCGATTTTTTTTTTCTATAATTTATTATTTAAATGAATTATAAAAAGGGCAGTGTCATAAAGAACAAAACAAATAAATAAAAACACCCAGAGAAAAGTGTTATTTATTTTCTCCTTCTTCAAAAGCTAAGTATCTAACTATAGTAACTATACGATACTATTCCCTAATCCGGCTCCTTATCTCTTATCTCAGGAGCGATAGATTTTGACGAATGTGGTGGTAAATGAGAGGGAATTTCATGGATACTTGACTAATCCTAATTCCCATTGTTAAATTCTTACTAGGGCTTAAATAAAAGTGATGGAAAAACTGGGATGTTTCAAAGCTCCGACGATGGGGAATCGATGGATCGAGAAGGGATGGGTTGGATTTTAAAGTTTTCGAAGCTGGCATCAAGCTCATATCCTTTGGAACGTATTGGCACAGCGTTCTAAAGCCCTAAAATCTAACGTTTTCGATATAATGAACAATATAGGGCCGCATAGGCCCTTTGACGACTTCATCGTCGTTGTCATGACAACTTCGTACCCATGGAAGCAATTTGAGAGTCATGTGAAAACGTGATTTTGTAAATAAAATGTTGTTTAAAAGATTTATATGAGTGATAGAGGAGATTATGTATTCTTTCTTATGTCTAACCGTCAAGGGCACTGTTAAATATGAAAACTACATATGGAAAATTGTATAGATGAGTCTTATTGCTTCACTGATAAATAGAAGAGATATTTTCCAGTGGAGCAAGCTAATTACTGATTAAATAAATTTTTACTGAAACGTATTGATTATAAACTATGTAGCTTCGCCAAATGTTTGTTAAATAAACTTCCTTAGTAATATTATATTGCTAATATGACTCCCTATTTCCAATAAATTAGGGAGAAGAAAGATATAGTATATAATGCTAGAGTTCTCGCACGGGTATACTAATTATTTTAATTAACCTAATTAAATTATGGTTACTTTACTCTTAAACCATATTAAGTAATTAAAATTAAGGAGCATATCCAACTATAATGCATATCAAGTTTCATAAACATGGATGGAAAATATGGGTAGGAGAGATCGGGGATGGTTGGCACCACTTAGCACGTTTTAATTTTTCATGCAAACTATGGTTGGCGTATGCTAATGCTCTTGGTCTCTTTGAATACCACATCAATGAGGCTACGTTATATTTTATTTCAGACCTTCGTGCGAAGTGCTGAGTTCTCGAGAGAACCTCAAAGTCAGAAAGACAATGTGTGCCAACCAACCCCCACTTCGAGTCACAGTTTGGAATAGCTCTCGTAGAAGATTGAATAAAAACTGTGAGCATGGATTTGTTTTGAAAAAATATTAAAAAGGAACAATAATCAATGGCATACAAATAAAACATACAGCATCCGAACATTTTTTTTTTTTTATCTTTTATTTTAATTTTAGGGAGCGGAGTAGCTCAGTGCTAAGGCACAAAGTTACAATGCTTCCGGTCCCGGGTTCGAGACCGGTAGTGGCAGATAATTATTTATTCTGTTATCAGCCGTGGATCGACCCTGTGGGATCGGGAGACCCTCCTGGGGACCACCCAGCCTCTATAAAATGGGTACCCTTAATTAGGGGAAAAACCTGGCGGTTGAGCGTGATCTCTCGGGCAAATCACCTCCTTGCAAAACCGTTGGCCTAGAGACAGTACGGTCCTTAACAAGTACTGAGCCCAAGACCCTTCATGTGTTGTAGTGGTATAGGTTTTTTTAATTTTAATTTTACAATACTTTTCTACCAGTATATTTATTTACAATAATATTCACAGTATCGCATCATTTATTACAATAATATTGCATTAATATTCACATTGCAAACATGTTAGCCAACCAACCCCAAAACGGATTTCAAAACTAAAACGGCTACCAAGGTCCAGGAAAATAAACATGGAGACTACAATAATCGTAATAGAAAAGAGAATAATATGTGACAAATAATGAAAGAATTGCTCGATATGCGAATTCTGTAGAAGAAAAAAAAACTAAAGGAAAAAAATTACTTATTAAGCTGAAAAACAAACTTTCGTAAACCATTCTTCTATGAAAGCTCACTTGGCATATAAAACTTTCAAATAACTACCTGTAGGGGATGACGTCAAATGGAAAGAAGCTGGCATTCCAGAGCTGCTGGTGGTGAGAATAAAAAGCAGTTGGCCAACCTAACCCTAATGCCAACCATCCCCACTCTTCCCAACCGAATCACCCATACAAAGTACAGTTTGTTCCATTCACAGACCTTGATAAATATTTTAGGTGGCATTCTTGCTAAATTAGCGAATATGCCTATATATCGGTATATTTATATAATGTCAGCCGTTTCATTCACAATTTCCTCTATATCCAATTGCCCCAAATATATTTAACGAATCTATAAACAATTATCAAATATTGAACACAAAATGCTTTTGGCAGAGAAAATATACAAGAAAATCCAGTGGCATGGAACTTCTCTAAAAGATGAAAACGTCAAATCCCATCCTGGTGCACTGACGGGGTGTCAACGACATTCACTTTGTCACTGACGTTCTTACAATGATTTGCCTGAAGTGCGCTTCACAGCTTTTAATGGATCCGTCCTTTACATACTTTGTAAAGGAAACATTTTTTAAAAAATAATTTCATTTTATAAAAGCAGTTCTTTTGGAAAAAAAAAAAAAGAGTGGCTTACCTGATACTAAGACTTTCAATTAAAATTAAAAAAAAAAATACGCGAAATGTTGTTTTATACATAGGTACTATATATACATACATACATATATATATATATATATATATATATATATATATATATATATATATACATACACACACAACTTATAATTAGGCTCATTCTGTGTCCTAGTGTGAATAATATATAGTATTGTGATATTAATAATACGTATAGTGTTATTAATAACAATATAGTGTCCTGTTAAAAATAAAAAGTAAAAAAAAAAAAACAGGAACAATATAAAATGTCACCAAAAAAAAAAAAGGCTTTGGCTTTCAAAGAAAAAGTTTAATTGATAAAACTTAGTGAAAACGATAAAGAAAGCATCCGGGCTCTCACTTCTCGCTTTAACGTCGGAAAAACAAAAGTGGCCAAAACTTAAAAAAAAAATTAATAATTTTGCAGCAAGTAGAGTAGAGGAATATTGATTCAAAAACAACTTTGAAAACAGGAGGCCTTGAAATTAACGCGTTGGTGTATGAGTGGTTTTGTCGAGCAAGGACGGCTTACCTACCGATTACTGGGCATTTAATAAGAGAAAAGGAGTTGGACGTCATCCAAGCATTAGGGTAAACCGAATTTAAAGCTTCCGTCGATTGGTTAGAAAAATTTTAAGGTAGACAAGAAATAAGTTTCAAAACTTCGAGTGGAGGAGCATCAGTAGAAACCGACGTGATTAGTGACTGCAAAAATAAAATAAGTTATGCGACAGTTATTTGGCAAAAGATATTTTTATCAGCAATTAAACGGCTTCATTTTTTAGAGCAATACCAAATAAATCAGTGATGTACATATAAATTTAAGTTTTACGCATAGATAGATATACGTATGCAAAATTACACATTCGTTGTACAAATATGAACGATTTATTTATTTAATTTATAAAAAATTAAATCATCATAAACTCTTCTTGCGTAGTTTACTGCATTTTCCAAGTCCAAATTCATTTTTATTTCTTTATTTTGTATGCTGTATTAGATTTTAGTCAGGCTAACATTTTAAAAACATTTTTCTCATAAGCGGACTCTTCGAGTAACCAGTCAAATAATCATGCCACAGTGAATGTCCGTTTAAGAGAAGTTCCACAGTATATATATATATATATATATATATATATATATATATATATATATATATACGGTGCGTCTGCTTGTGGTCGTGTAACTTGAGAACGACTTAACTGATTAATGCCATATTCACAAAATATATTTGTGTGTTCAGGACGATGGTTTATAGCGATTTTGCGATCCGATAGGTAGCGCTTTAGTCAAGTCATAAACGAATTCTATAGTTGTCAAATTATGTGCGTTATTAGTAAACATTTTACGTTTTGCGTAAATCGACAACGGTTCATTTCATCGTTCAATCGTGTTCCATTTGAATATGAACTAGATACAGAATATTCATCACATTCTAAAATTATTACTGGCGAAATAGATAATACACATCGACGTCGTTTTTTGAAAAACACGTAAGCGCCATTTAGTAAACTTTACAGGAAACACATAAAACGATTTTTCTCCATATAACAATATATAGATAATTTTTTAAATTTTATTGTTTATAGTATATAGCAGAAGTTTATTAAGCTGGGAAAACCTTTGAATTATAATATATTTTTTAAGGCTTCTGGCAACGACTGAGAGTCGTTAATATTTGGTGCTTACATCATCAATAGTCGATTTTTAGACCATTCCAATTTTTTTTTTCGATATATCGTGAGCGGGACATCGATAGAGGTGGTGTTAACGCACCATAATAAATTGAAACCTTAATTTCGAATTTTTGGCGCTTAAAGCATTATTAAAGAAAAAAATGTCGATATGAATATTGTAATGATTTTAAATTTAAAAATGAAACAGCTGGAAAAGTTGTTCTGCCTAAATTGAATCCAATATCTGATCCATTGAAAACTTTTTATGTCTTGATTTATTCTTAAAATATTTCGCAGTAACTCATCGTAGTGATAGTGGAAGCATATCCCTTTCATCAAACATTTGAAATACTCTTAACTGTAAAACTATTACTTATAATCATTAAAATCAAGCATATATTAAAACATAACATTCACTTGCCTCAAAATTATATAGGACGAAAATGCAATGTTTGGTTCGAATATTGCAGTCAAGAAATGAAATTTATGTTATGACCATCTTATCCCGGGCGAAAAGCCATTTTCAGCCTACAAGCCATCCTAAGGCACCTTAAAAATATTTAAAATTACTTTACTTTATTTTACTGCCATGTTTAAGTCCAATTCGGACCAAGTCGAAATATACAGCGTCAAACTTTAAAAATAAAATAACAATAAGGGAGCCATCTCAGTCATCACAGGTGAATATATATATATATATATATATATATATATATATATATATATATTCACCTGTGATGGCTGTATATATATATATGAAAAATATTAGTTTAAAAACTCAGGTCATAACTGAATTATTGCTACTAGGAAATTTTCTATTTTCTATTACCGTCGTTATATAGTACGACTCATTAAAAAATAAAAAAAAGGATCAGAGCTCTATCTATAAGATCATATTTTCAACAATCTTTAATAGCAACTAAAATACTGAATTTAAAATAACAAAATGGCGGGAACAGGATAAAACAGTCGAGACCACTAAAAATCCTTTCTTTCTAACACCAATTCAATTCACATACAAATTTTCAGCCCTCTAATTCAATTTTGAGGGAATGTAGAAGTGAACAAAACCTTAAAAACCGGTAAATGTCGAAATAGTGGCCCAAATTTTTACGTTAATTACCCACACTTTCATGATACGGTTCTGCCTGGAAAACAACCGCGCCTACCGAATTCCAGTTCGTTTGATTCAAAGGGAGCCGCAGGAGTTGCCCAAATATAGCGGCAAAAAAATACACACATATATATATATATATATATATATATATATATATATATATATATATATATATATATATACACACGAGTATATGTATCAGACATCCGGGGTGATCAGAAAACTCCAAAACCAAGAGGTTATGAAACGGATTTAAAATTTACGGATTTACACTCCTTAATCCTTATTAATTTTATAATTCATTAAATATTGTTCTTATAAAGCACAATATTTCGACTAAACTGTTAAAATTTGATCACTACTAATCAAACATTCACATGAACAGCGGGAGCTCATTTTAATTTTTGTTTATATATTATTCGACTATCTAATTATTTCTCTAGGACGAAGTATATGTGTGTGTTTTGTGTTTGTTTGGGTTTTAAGGCGTAAAACCGCTAGGTCATCAACGCCTGTGGCTATTTTTTTTTTTCTATTATTTTTGATTTTGATTTTATTTATTTATTTTCTTTTTTTTTTTCAAATCGAGACTTTAAAAAAAAAAAAAAAAAAAAAAGAAGTAAGTAAATATATAATAATGATAATTAAAATATATATATACAAATATATACAAACATATACACACACACACACACACACACACAAAGATAAAAAAACGATTCAGATAAATAAACAAAACAGATACATAGATAAACAAATAAGATATAATATATTATAAAAAACTATATTTTATTTATTATGTCATTTGCCTTTAGAAAGTTTAATACACATTTTATCTTGTTTTCATCGTTACCTAGACTGGTTGCGATATCGGGTGTAAGTCCTGACCTGGCTAGAACCGAAATATAAAATGGGCATTCCTGAAAGATATGACTGACCGTGAGGGTGTTTTGACAATGTTGGCATTTCGGTGGCGGTTGCTTGCTAATAAGATAGGAATGGGTCAAATTGGTGTGTCCTATTCTCAGTCTGGTTATTGCTCTTTATTCTCTACGATTAGAACGATTTGACGTGATCCATGGCTTGACTAATGTTTTAATGGTCTTCGGTTTACTTGGTGGGCTCTCATTCCACATGGACTGCCACCCATCAGTAATTTCTCTTTTGAGGGGAAAACTGAGTTCTAGAGGTGTTAAAATGGCAGCGCCTCGACCTGGAAGAGTAAGTGCCTGTTTAGCTGCTAGGTCCGCGAGCTCGTTACCGACTATTCCTACGTGGCTTGGTACCCATACGAAGTATACCGATTTTCTTAGGTTTTCGAGCATATGGAGGTGAGTATGGATTTTAAGTAATGTAGGGTGTTTTGGATATGTATTATTTAAACCTTTTAGTGAACTTAAAGAGTCAGTTATTATTGCGATGGTTGTAGGCGATATTGACATTGAGAAGTGAAGGGCTGAGACTATTGCATGGAGTTCGGCGGTATAAATGCTGCACAGTTTATGTAGTTTTATTTTGTGGGTTGAGCTGTGGGTAACGAAGGAAGATGCTGTAGAGTCGGAGGATTTAGATCCATCTGTATAGATTAAGAATGGTTCCGGAATATTCTGGAGGAGGCGGGAAAATTCAGTTTTGTATTCCAAGGGGGATGTTTTGTTTTTGGGTAGTCGTGATAAATGTAACATAATTTTTGGTGGTTTGTGCGTCCATGGAGGAGTATGAATTTCAGGTTTATATAAAGGAATTCCTTTAAGGAACGATGTAGCGGAAGAAATTCTCTCTGATAAAGGAAGTGTTGGATTAATTTTTTTTTCAAAAGTTTTGGAGAATTTTGGTTTGAAAATGTACCTATGTGTTGGGTGTTCCGTTTGAGGGAAGAGTTTAGAGATATAGTTTACTGCCAGTTTTTTTCTTCTAAATAAAAGAGGCGGTAGTCCTGCTTCGGAACACAGACTGAGAATAGGACTGGTTCTAAACGCGCCGGTCGCGATGCGTATTCCGGTATGATGGACAGTATCGAGCTTATTAAGGATCCGGTAGCGGGCAGAACCATAGATAAAACACCCATAATCTAATTTCGAGCATACTAAAGATCGGTAAAGTTTTAGCAGAGTGATTCTATCTGAGCCACAGGAAGTACCGCTGAGAAATCGTAGTATATTTAATTTTTTTGTTGCAGAGACGTGTGGTTCCCAAGTCAGTTTTCGATCAAAAATCATCCCTAAGAATCGATGGTTGTTTGTATATGGGATCGAGGAATTACCTAAAAGTAGTTCGGGAGAGGTGGGAGTATTTCTCTTTCTGCTGAAATGTAAACATTTAGTTTTTTCGGTAGAGAAACGAAGACCAATGGAGAGAGACCAGTTATTAATTCTATTGATGGCTTCCTGTAATTTAAGTTGTATGGTGGTAATGTTATCAGATCGACAAATAATGGCTAGATCATCTACAGGCTGAGTCTACCACACATCCGCAGGATTGTAAAGACATAGAATTACTTAATAGTTCAACAAATAATTCGTGACTGTTAAAATAAATTGTATTCATTGAAAGGTGAATTTGAAGTGTTTACAGTAAGCGAGTTAATACTAACTAATATCAACTTCATCAAATCAAAATAGGTTCATTAGTTTATGTGTACGAGAATTGGTGACGTCATCAACTCGACACTCAAAAATGGTCAACTCAATGAGCGTTTATAAATTACGCTGGAAGCGCCTTAAAATTTGTCTGTTCAAACTCTCCAGATGCAAGAATATAATTCTAAAATTCTAAGTTTAAATATAAGTTATTCTTACAAATTAAAAAAATGAAAAAATTAATTTGTTCCTATCTTACCATAAAAAAAAATACATATATTAGTTACTATAAATGGTAAGTTCATTTATAAGATCATGATTAGCTAAGTTAAGAACTTTGTAGTAAAACCTTCATGCCAATGACAACGAAAAATTAAGAATAAAAAGATACACACATACGAGTATGAGTTAGGTAATACAGGAACTGGAACCATTTACGAGGAAATTAATTTTTAATATAATGAAAGGGTAATAAAAATAGAAAAAAAAATTAAATCCAGGTTTTAATTAAGGAAGCCACATAAAACAGTCTGTTTTATGTTGAACTTTATTACCGTATACTGTGGGGAGGTTTGTAGCTGGTTGACTTCAATTAACCACGCTCTTAGAATATTGTAATACACATTCTGCCCTATAATATAGGATATATTAGAGTCTTATAGTATACTGAACATTAAACAGTATATACCCAGCCGTTGTTATTAATTGTGGTGGTTATAAAATGGCGACAAAAAAAAAAAATAAACCAGAAAATAAAAAAGAGACATTACATCTGAAATTTATTTTTGTTTTCCTGTAAAACTCAAAAAAAGATTACTTAAGTTTACCTCTGACGCACGGATATATAGATGGGACGTAAAAAAAAAAATGTTGTGTTCCAACTTTTTTATTTCATGTAAAAAGTTATTTTTAGAGCGTCCTCTATTGGTTTTTGTAATTCTTTTTTATCATCTCACTCTCACACTCTCTCTCCCTCCCTCCTCCCTTAGCCCCACCCAATCATCAGGACCGCAAAATCACATACATGCAGCCAATTTACAACACGTGACGGTATACACTACTGTAAACAGCAGTATGTGTGGAGATGTCTTGGAGTGAGCATTAATTCTGATGTACCTCTTTAGACTGACGTGAGATGTACTAATTTTTGGCTGCATGTGTGATCTTATGTTTTCTGGAAACGTTAAATGTTTAGTTAAAATAAAAATATAGAATAGCCAAAATCAACTAATTAATAATTTCCCGCATAAAAGAAATATACTCACGTCGAATTTCTTATTTTCATGATGATTAACGATGCAAGATAGTGATGACGTTCTGCAAGCGAGCCTAATGATAAATGGCACACTTAGCCGGTTAATAAGCACGCAACTTTGTCTAAGGTTCCTGTTGTATAACAAGTTGAAGCGGCATTGCATGATGCATCAATCTTCAAAGTTCTCACGATAGATCCCCATGTTCTCATATAAATATAGGCGTAAATATTTAGAAACCCATCTTCACGGCGCACAGTGGAGCGAAATAGTTTCATTCCTGAGAATAGAAAAAAAAAAAAAATGGAACGCATTTTTGGCCATTGGTCTGTGTCACGATTGTTTCTAAAACGGATAGCCTGATTTTGTTGATTTTTGTTGTTTTGTAGGGTTTTGTCCTCCGATGCGTGTTCCAATTCGGGCATCCTGTGCGCTATTGCGGCTGCACAATAGTCGAAAAAAAAACTAGCGTCAAAACGGCTCTAACGATTTTGATGAAAATTTCCTAAAATCTTTCCCCTAAAGCGCTTTTAATTTTCCTATATAGCGCATTCTCGAAAAAAAATTATGAAGAAAATAAAACTTTATTATTTATTTACATCTCTAATAATGTTTTGAAAATCTTTGATCTTAATTAAAAGTAAAGTATACCTATTTTGAACTTGACCAATAATATAAATTAATAACAAATAATTAGTTGATTAATTATTAATCAACAATCAAATAATTAAATAATTATATTAATTAATATTTAAATTACATTACAGTACTTTGGAAGGACACTAAAAAAGAAAATTATTGAAATTAAAAAACAATTACCAATTACCAAACGGTGTCAATTTTCCCCATAATATTGAAATGTTATCCTGCCGCGAAATGTGATGAGAAAAATAGTATATGTTTTTTATTCCCTTGTACGCAGGTAAAGTAAGTATTGTAATCACGAAAATTTTCGGTTTATCCATTTTCACCATCCCTGAAACCATTTTGACTAGTTTCCTCGTGACGTCTGTACGTACGTTCGTATCTCACACAACTCAAAAACGGTTAGCCGAAGAAAGTTAAAATTTTGTATTTGGGATTATTGTATAATCTAGTTGTGAACCTCCCTTTTTGGTCAATGCATGATTGTAAAGTACCGAAAGTGGTACTTTACTTGAAGGTCATTACTGATTTTCATCAAAAATTATATTAAAATATAATGAAAAATTTCTCAAATTTGGTATTTAAAACTTTCATCCTAATATAATTAACATAATAAATTTTGGTCAGCATTGGCAAACCGCAAGTGGTACTTAACTTGTAGGTCATATCAGACTTTCATCAAAAATTATATTAAAATATAATGTAAAAGATCTCAAATTTGGTAAATTAGAATTTTATATCAATATAAGTAATATAACAGATTTTGGTTGAAATTAAAGATCCGAAAGGAGTACTTTCTTGAAGGTCATAAGAAACTTACATCAAAAGGTATATTGGCATTTAATACAGAGATCATATGGTTCGGCGATAAAGGTTATAAACATGATTTTTTTTTATCCACTCTAATTAAACATTTTTATTACTTGTTTTAAGTGTTAAAATTGAGTGTAAAATACTTTTCTGCCTTCCCATTTGAGAGCTCAACAAGTCTGCAGTAGGAGAATAAGATATAGATAAGTTAAACGGTTTCTTCCGCTTAAAATGTTGAAACCGTCGATTTCCAATGCTTTATCTAGTGACATAGACAGTTCTAATGTTGTCAAGGAACACGATTAAATATCTTGGGAACTTGTTACCAACTGAAAGAAATCGACATATAATAACGGAATAAGACCTCAATAAACAAGAGCATGTGTGTATGTTTGTGTGTGTCTGTATTTGTCAATAGATGGACGTGTGTCGTTTTTGAGGTACTGGTATGTTCGGAAACTAGTAACCAAATTCAGGGTCACTTTTTGATCCACCGATTTATGGTTCAATAGGCGCACAAGGAAGTCATGGGGGTGTCCACATCAGATATTTTTTTAATAGAGTAAAATAATTAAAATGATTTAATACGTTTTTAGTTTGCTCTATTAAATCTTCTTTAATCAATTAAAATTTTGCGAGTTTTAATTTTGCGAGAGAAACAAAAAAGACAATCGTAGTTCTATGACAAATGACGTTGACGTTGGAGCAATCATTCTCTATGGGCTATTTCGGTAATGATATATCCCAATGGATATAGCACGCTAGTATACCCAATGAAACTATTTGCGAAATTCTAATTGACGCATCTGCCTCTGGCACATGTGCACCGGAGTCTATAAAGGATTGCTAGTCTAGCTTGAAAAGCCTCCAGGTGTTTGAAACAAAGAAAAAAAAAAAAAGGTCGAACAGACATGGATATTGTGCTGGGCGAAAGAGCTCAGAGAAAACATTAATTACAGTAGGAAAGGGCATAGGGTTTCTCCTGTCAATAAGCTCTGCCAGGCAGGCAGTCAACACTGCTACCCGCTCAGCTACCTTTTTTCCAGGCTATTAGAGGTAGAGGAAAGAGGGAATTGCAACGGGCTAACATCTCAACAGCATTTGGAAAATTAATTAACTCCTTTATTAATTAATTATGGTCGTTAGAGCATCTAACATGCATAGGGAAATTGATAAATCTGTAACATGTCCAAATTGGCTAGACACACAGAATTTAGTAAATCCCCAAAACTCAAAAATCATAAGCATGATTTTTGTATGTATGGAGGATGCTGATAGGTGAAGGGGATATATTTTTAACACGGTAATCATTAAATATCATAAATTCAATTAATTATAGAAATCAATATTAGGGTTATTGCATGTCAAATTAATCACTGGTCTGGAATTTAAGTCTCAGAAATAAATTATTTTTGTACAAATGAATTACGATTTAGTTAGAACAAAAAAATGCGAGGTTTTAGATTTTTGTCATTTTTAATTAATTCTTAAATAAATTTATTTAGATTTTTTTTTTTTTACACGTTTTGAATAATTCAAAACCTTACAATTCCAAAAACAATTTGCCCTTGAAAGCTGAAGAAACTGACTTTTTTTTACTGAATTACGTAGCTGTTATATTGGTATGCATCATGCCTTTATCAAACCAATCTTAAAAAGTTTAAAAATTTCCAAAATTGTATTATTTTTTTAAAAAACAAAAACGAAATTTTAAATTTTATTCGATAAAAATATATACTGTATATAGATGCACGTAATAAGAATGAATAGGCCAAATTTCATGATGGCGATTTAAAAAATAAAGCTTTGTATTTTTATGCCAATTTTTTTTTTTCAAAATTGAGATACACCGGGTCTGCCATATTTTAAATAATAAAATTTACTTTGCTAAAAGTCATTGTACGAACTGCAGTTTTAAGTTATTCGCTGTAACCGGTATTATTCGTAAGCCGTTATTTGGTGAATGAGGTTCCATAAAACTTTTTTTTTCCATACAAATTTAGCATGATTTAATTCTTTAATATAATGTAATATTATATTGACATTAAACATATTTTTTTAATTTAACACAATTAATATTAATAAGCACCAATGAAAACGGATTTTGACTAAAAAAGCAACAGTTACTTCTAATCAAGTTAGATAATTTTAAGAAGAATGGTATCGAATAACAAAAAAAAAATTAAAATAATGTGGAAAACAATATAGATATGTTCAGACAATTGTGAACGAACAATAAAAGTTGCATTTCTCTGTAAACATTTAGTTGTATCTTTTGAAATAAAACACATCATAACACAATGTTATCAGAACAAATAAAGAGTAATATACATCGAGTACCAAATAAAATAATTTGTGATTTATATATCTATTTATATAGATATTTATTTTGTGAAGTGGTATTTTATAAATATATATATATATATATATATATATATATATATATATATATATATATATATATATATTACATATACATATATATATATATGTATATATATACGCTTTCTTCCGTCTCATATAACGTATTATTTTAGGAAACTACTGCCTTATTACAATTTCTTTATGCTAAAGAAATAAGGTCCTCAGGATCCTTTTGGCACCACTATTCCACCATTTGCTTAATATTGGATTTTTTTTTTTTTAATTTTTATAAATAGTCAAATAAATAATATTCATTTAATACAATGGAAAGTAGTATAATTAATAATTGTGCAGTACAATCAGATTTTTTTCAACGTAAACTCGGTTCTAGAATAAATATTGTATCACACTTCATTTTAAATTGCATGTCGAGATCCTAAGTTTCCTCGCCTAATTATTTCTCAATTAATTAGTGTAATAATTATATTTTTCATTAAAAAAAAATACTGAAAAAAAGAAAGAAAAGGATCTATGTAAATCTTGGGCAATGATATTAAAAGTTTGACCAATCCACTACTAATTCAAAGTGATCAGATACCAAGGAGCCTCCAATTTCAGAGTTTATTAATTAGAGTTTGAGACATGAAGGACAATCAACTTCAGAACTCCCAACTCCTAAGTTAGGGATCCTTCTTGAAAGAGTCAATGAATTCATCGAATAGTTTCCAAACTGCCAATTCCTCTAATCATCAGTTCTCTGCTCTTTTATTTCCTTGATTGTATTTATTTTTTTCTTCTTCTCTTGTCCAAAAGAAACAATTAATCAACGAAACTGGGCAACAATAATGATATTAATTATTCTTAGCGTTCCAAGCAACGAAAGGCAGTATTAAAGGTGTATTCATCTGTTTATACGAGAAACATCAGGAAAGTTATTTTCATTTATATGACCGTTCTTAAGATATTGAAGAGCTGATATAACTGATCTGACCGTTGGAAAGTTAAAACTATTTTTAACGATAGATCACCAATTAATACCGGTCTTATTGGATTTATGATTTTTTGATAAATATAATTTTAGTGCGTCCGCAATTTTGCCTCAATATTTCGGAAAATAGTATAATGTTCCTATAAACCTTTCTACGGCTCTGAATATTAACAATGAGAAGTTTAGTCTAAATTGTTTTAATCGATTTTCATTGAGAAGCGGAGAAAATGTCTAGGAAAATATCAAATGTCTTTCATTTGATCCTCCTCCATTTTGAATTGAAATGGCGAATGGCGGGTTTATATTGCTTAAAAACTTCTTACGGAAAAAAGTATTCCAAATCAGTTATGTCCTTTTCTGGTTAAAAGAAGCCAAAAAGTGTAACAAACAAACAAGAAGTATAGAAAGACTGTAGTAGGCGGCACGAAAATAGACGGCTCTGAGAAATTGTGGTGTTGCCAACTCCCGCTACAAAACCTAACCTAACACTACACGAGAGCTACTGAAACCTTTACCTGTTGTCTCACAGTTTGTCGCAATAAAATATAGATTGCTCAAACCAATCATTTTAATGGCAACTCTATTATAAAATAAAATAATATCAATTAAAAAGAGATTATAAATTCTGACAACAACAAACAGGTTGAAAATTAAAACTCATTATTATTAAAAAATGACCAACAGATTTTACGCCTTAATCTCCAAATAACTAACTAACAATTAAAATAATTTAAAGTCATTTGATAAAAGATGTGAATAATTTTTTTTTTAATAAGGAATCTTTCTGATTAAAACCTTTCAAAAATTATAACTTTACTTAATATAATTCAAAAATAGTAATATCAATTTTTTTTTATTACGAAAAAAACAAACAGTTGCCATTTATATTTTTCGTTATATATGGAAGAATCTTATAATAATAAAACATAATATAAAAGGAAGAAAATTTAGTTAATGAAATATGCCAAAAATTAAATTTGGTTGCCATTTATATGAATATGAAGTGCGGAGTATTACAAAGATTTCCAGCCGCCTTTTTTCGTGCCGGCTACTATAGGATCGCCCAGTGGTCGAAATTCGAGCAGAAAAACTATGTTTGAGATTGATTTAAACAATTAAAATTTGCAGAAAACAATATTTTGATTTGTTTTTGTTTATTTAATTTAATTATTTAATAAAGGTCAATTTTTTAAAATTATTTTATTTGTGGGTTGTACTTCCTTTATAACGTCATGTATAATGACCAAAAACATTTTGAACAAATTCGGCGACAGACACATTGAACCCTCCGTTTGTCAGTAGGGAGTATAGATCCATTGAACATATGACCTGTGCAATAATTTTCTAAAGAGGGAAAGTAAAAACATGGCTACAAAGTTCAACACGCTGTATCATTGCTAATAATGGTCCGATTTACACCATTTTTTTTAATAATTTAATTATCTTTAATTATTTTAATTATATAATTAATGAAAAATATTTACTTCTCGAGTTACGCGTAAATATAATATTCTTTTTTGTTACAACTTTTTTTTCTACCCTTTCTAGGGTATGTAATATGCGTATGGATAGTTGAATGGCTTTAAGTAAAAGACTTTATGCAAGGTTTATCAAAATCATTAGAGGAGCCTTAGTCCACAGAAAACATGCTCTAATAATGGTCCGATTTTGATGATTTTTCTTTTATGCACACTTACACGACATTACCCATACAATGATATAACTATTTTGCCCCCCCTAATATCAATACAGTAGGATTAATCGGTACGACAAGAAAGTGCATGCTAATCAACATATAGATTATTTTATTTAGAAAATAAATGAGTTTTAGAATTTAACGGTTTCAAAATTGTTATATTAAATATTTAATAATCAAGAAATATATTTTCTACAACCAGGTAATCATAATCTTGAAAATATAATTTTCTTTCTATTTTATGGAATGGACAGTAGTTAACATATAAATAACGTTTTTGTTTAGATAAGTCGACATTGCTTTTAAGCAGGCCAGAAGGCAAAGTTACCATACCAAAGCAACAACAAAAACACAACGAACCCACATGCCATCGAATTATGCAAATGCGTTGGGCGTTAATACTTTCATGGAACAATGAACTGGACATTTGGTGAGGCCGAAGCCAACATAGTCTATATAACAGAAACCTGGAGAGTTTATATTAAATTTAATATAATTTAACTTTTACCAGAATATTAGTCGATTTACCGACTCCGTCAATTTTGGTTTTATATCAAACAATTATATCGAATTGAAGTGAAATAGCTTAATCGGTTAAGCAGTGGAAAACGAACTTAAGAGCACAGGTTCGAATCCGGATGTGGACAGACAATTTATTTTCTTGAAAATTTTGGCAATTATACTTCCATAATGGTAACTATTATTTTCTGAATTTAATGCATTAGTCAACGTTTCGGGGCATTGGTCCCCATCTTCAGAACTAAAATCGATATTTTTATATGACATTAAATAATTTCTATAAAAACGATTTTTTTTTTGTTATAACATGAAAATTAAATTATAAAACAATATAATTTAATTAAGTTTATATTAAGTATATATATATATATATATATATATATATATATATATATATATATATATATATATATATATATATATATATATATATATATATATATATATATATACACACACATATATATATTATTTATATATATTTATATTATTATAATATATATTATTATAATATACAATTTTTGTTATACTGTAGCATTCATTTGTCATCTCTGCATTATTTAAGATTGATCTGCTTTTTGAAACTATTTATTAATTGACTGTTTATGCCACAATTTCCTATTTATTTATAACTTTCATATATACTTTTTTATTGTCTTAATCTATATATATATGCAAATTCAGCCTGCATATGTTAGTGATCGCAAAACTCGAAAAGCAGCCGGTCAATTTTGATGCGGTTTTCACTATCATTTAGAGATTTTAGGATTTTCACTAAATTTAGAGAAATGGGGAAAACCTTTGAAAAAAAATAGGTAATTTTGTAATCGTTGTCTAGACAACTTCATTATGTGAAGCCAATTCTTTACGAAAACATTTTAACAGAATGAAATTATTGTGTGAAATTGTCATTTGCTAATAAAATCGGAGAATAAGGAAAAATTGTAAAAACGTGAAGCTTTAATGTCGTTTTGACAAATTTATGATCATTTTCATCCTGTCCCTAAAAAACATCCTAATTAAATTAAACGAATTCTAAACTACGCAGTCGATTACCAAGAAATGTTTTCAACTCTTTGGCCTTGGGATATTTACAGTCAAAATTTTTGTTGGTAACCGGTCGTTTCGTTGAAAGCTCTGGTAGCCCCCTCCCCTCCTCCCTCGCCTAAGAGTTATAATTATTGAAGCATAGAAATTCAAAGGAGTCTAAGTGTCTTTAGAAAATGTTTTCAGAATTCAAGTTTCAACTTGGAAATTATTAAAGAAAAATGACTCAATTAAAAAAAATATATTTTTTTTCTAATAACCTGTGTTTGAATAAGTAATATAATCACATTTCTAATAGTACTAGCTTTACTACAAAAAAACAATTCTTTTTTTGTAAAAAAAAATATCTTTCCTTTCATTCATATAGCCACGGCAAAATAAGTCATGGTATTTAATTGAATGATGTGTTTCCTAGGAGTCTATGTTCGCTGAAATACAAACTTTTATTTGATTTCCTTTTCATTTCATTTAGCAATAAGTATGATAAAATATGAAATATATAAATAATGTGTAAAAATAAAATAAAAATCAAGGTTAAACTTAAATCTTTTTATTTTTTTTTTTTTAAGTTGTGACGAAGAAACATGATTAGGAATGATAAGAACAATAGTTCAGTCTTCTGTTAGTCACATAATTTTTTAAAAGTTAAACATAAAAAATAAAAAACTTGAAATTTGGGAGGGTAATCCCAAGTCTTTTAATGGTCAAAGCCGTGCGGATACAGTTAGTATATCATAAAGTGTTATCTATCTTGTTAGTTTTATGAAATTTGTCGGTTTAATTATTATTATAACATCTGCTAATGGCTATTAATGTTCTTTGTATCAGTTTTATAATTTCCAGTTGTTACTATATTCTTAGTTATGTATATTGCTTTTAAGATTTTTCTAGGTTTAGTTATTTTTTTATTGTCTTGTATTTTCGGCCCGTCGAAATCAAATGTACGCTGTTCCATTATACTATGATGTGCTAATGTTGTAAAATTAGTGTTTATTATGTTTTTAATTAGAGATTTGCTGATTAATTCCAGTTTTGAGTTCTTTAGAAGTTTCCCCAATAGAAATTTTCTGTCAATTTAGACAGTCTAATCTGTATATTGTATTTTGTTTTTCTATAATTTTATATTTCATATTTTTGCATGATTAAGAAGTTTATTCTGATTATATAAACCATATTTTACGTCATTTATTAGGTCGTATAATTTAAATATTTTGTTAATATGTTTAGTCAATTTAGGGACATAATTCCCAGCTTGGGGCTACTCGAATCCAGAATAAATCCCTTCTCTCTCGAGAAAAAGGGTTTAAAGTACACTTAGGTCGCTTATTATGAAAATATAGACATAATTTTACTAAGCCATGAGGCACTTAAACAAACATGTTCTCACTACTTTTGCTTTATTATTTTCAAATAATGAACCTTTGTAATCGAACAAGAAAAAGTACAATTAACCCCTCCTTCCCACGATCTCTTCTAACAGTTTTACGTTTAAGGTCGAATAATAATAATTAAAAAAAAGAACAATAATAAAATCTGTTCCTCTGCCGTCTGCGGCTCTTCGCCGATTTTTTAAAAATTTGACACCAAAATCAAAAGTCACCCTAGGATGATCCTCGGAGCTCGACATTACAATCAGCCGTTTTGTCCCGAAATGGCAGTTTAGGTTTCATATGTAGATATCTCAGATATTTAGGAAGATATAAAGCCTTCTGGAATTATTACACAATGGTTTATTATTTCAAAATAGTATCTAGTATTCAGTATTTAGTCTTTAAAGGATGCCAAGAGTCACGAGCGACGGGGAATGAATCTAACAAGTTCAATATTCTATATCACGGCTAATACTGGTACCGTTTTCCATGATTTTTTATTCTTTGAAGGGAATTTTAAAACCTTTCGAAAAATACATTTTGGACGGACGGATTTTTTTTTATTATTAGATATTTGGGTTCTAAGTATCTTGAAATGTAAAACCTCAAATTTTGAGGGGGTTGATTTTTCATTTTCTTGGTCGATTACGGCCTTTGTATGCTGGTTCCAAAATACTTTGATTTTTCCTCCATGTTCATTGATGAACGAGTTATGGTATTATAAAATCTCTAATCGACCGCCTTTTTGTAACGAAATGACGGATGGTAATGTCGAGTTCTGAGGATCATCTGGGACGTTCCGTGGCTGATATGAGACTCTTTTAAATCAATTGCAATAATAATTTAATTTTTAGTTTTTTTTTTTTTTTAATTTTTCTGATGCTTTAAAAGTTTTATAAAGTAGCAATGACAATTCAAACAGAAGACATTTAATTTTAAAAGAGGTTTAGATGACTCTCTGATGTCTAATTGATATTGGGATAATTTTAATCAGTTCGAAGTCAATAGATCCTTTGGGCATCAATTGAAAAACGGCAATTAAAATCCTCTTCACTCATCTGTTAACGATTCCTGGATTTAATCTGATCCCAAGAGTTGTCCTCAATTTAAAAATAAAGCCAGATAATTATTCGTTCGTCTTTTTTTTAATTAAATATTCATATACCAGTTATCAATATCTGAAATTGTACTTGAAAAAATTTAAATTGATAAGTTGAACTCTGGAATAAAAATTGTTACAGAAAGTTAAGGTTCAAAATAAAAAATAACCAAGTTTAAAACCAATAAATGATCAATAATAATAAAAAAAATAAATATATTATGGCATAATTGGAAGATCCAAAGCCTTCATTCTTATCAACCAGCAGTAAACAACTAACCAGTAAACTTTTCGTCATTATTAGGACTTAAAAACACATCAATATAGAATAGAGATAGCACACCTCATTTCAAAATCCTAAAAAAAACTTAAGCCAAGGATGAATACGAATCTATAAATAAACGTTTTGCCCAATTCGCTGACCGTCAGAACTGCAATTCTACTGCTATAATCATACATTTAAATACAAGCCTAAAGCAGAAAATTTGTGAGTTGTATGTAATTGGCAACTGCATTAAAGGAGAACTTTCGGTAAGTCCAATACGCTGCATCTCATCTATTATCAGTCCAAGTTAAATATATATTCTTTTTTAGAGAATTTGACGCATAATTTTTGAATTATGCTAAATTTTTTTCTTCATAACTTTTCCACCTGAATTTACTCGATGATGTACTATATATATGAAAAATAAATTAAAGAGCTTTAAGAAGAAGAATATCGGAAAGTTTCATCAAAATCTTTAGAGCCGTTTTCGAGAAAATTGCAAAAAAGGTTAAACTCGACATCAAGTGGCACTGCCAGTCGATTTTAGCGACAAAATTGCTGTAACATCCCAGGCATATACCTATCTTAAATACCTAGTTTCAATTTCGTACAACTTTTCGTTTTTGAGTTAGACATATCACATACACACATACCACTTTTTTTAATTTTTTTTATTGGGGTTTAACGTTTCCTATCCTATTAAGGCATACAGGACGGGTTATCCTACAGGTTGCAAACCTATTCTAACCAGAGTGGGAAGGTAAAAACGTTGCGAATTTGAAGATTTTTCACGATCGCAATACTCCCTCTTACTATTATATCCTTCACATAAAGGTAAGGGAAAATAAAAATTTAGTCTAAACCAAGAGAAAACAGTACATATCATGAATGAAACAGTCAAAGTTCAAAATTCCTAAAATCAGCAATTTAAATAGTCTGGCAACTAGCAGGAGAGAAATAGGCCCTCAAACATGTGTTAGAGGGAACACTGTAGGGGCTCCTGTATAGGACATTGACATTAATTAATTTTGGTTTTGGTAATTTGGAAGTTTTTGTTTTGGAATATTTAAAAAAATAACCTAATTATAAATATTTGTTTTTAATTTGAATTTTACAGTGATTTTAAATAAGATAATGAATTCAGTTTTAATCCTGGAGTTGGGGAAAATTTAAAATGAAATGTTTTTTTTGTTTTTTTTTTACAAAGTTTTGATATTCTTAAAAAATTAATATGCTTATAGGTTTGCTTTTAATTGTTTTCCTAACTTAACCCAAGTATACCTTCAGATTTTGTTTCACTAGCGAGTGCCATTAGCCTAGTGCAATATGTGTTAGTTGTTTTTCAGATTTGATGTACTGCATTATAACTTCAGCTTATACAATATTTTACATAATTATAGAAATAAATAAACCTAATAAAAACATAAAAAAATATTAAAAAATTGATAAATTTAATAAAAACATAAAAATTATGCTTTTTATTAAAATTATACACTGTGCAAATATTTCAATACCACATAACGTCTAAACCATAAATTGCAACCATACTAAATTCATTCATAACAAATAAATTATTTGATCTAATACTGCCTAATGTTCTATTAGTATTATTATGTTCTCATAGTTTTATATTGATGTATTGCGTATTCTGCTATTATGTATTTTTAAAAATGGCAAATAAATATTTTTTTTTCAAACTGAATGTATTGCAAAATAGCATTTGATTATTTTGTTATATAAATATAAATAATAATAATAATATATATATATATATATATATATATATATATATATATATATATATATATATATATATATATATATTATGGTATAAAGATAAAAACTGTTCAATAATGCTTGATAATAAATTATAACTTCTAAAACTACATTCTGAATTTCTGCAACGTTTAGTCATTTGTAACAAATAAAACATTTGACAAAATATTGGCTAATGTTCTATTATTATAATGTTCTTAACACATTATATATTGATACACATTATATATAATTTATTATATTATATATTATACAGTCTTGTGTGTAATAAAAATAGGAAAATTCGCATATATATATATATATATATATATATATATATATATATATATATATATATATATATATATATACTTATATTTTTAAAATCTATACTTTATCAATTTTATTTATTCATTTTTCATTAAGTTTATGGATTTAATTTATCTTGATGCATAAGAATATAATTACATAAGTTAATAATAAATATATATATATATATATATATATATATACATATATATATATATATATATATATATATATATATATATATATATTTATTATTAAATTATGTAATTATATTCTTATCTATTCCTCCTTGTTATAGGTGTGTGTGCACAAAGACTAATTCCATTTGTATAGTCCGCAAAAAAAAAAAAAAAGAAAAAAAAAACAATATATAATCAATATTAAATGTTTTTATAATAATAATTTAAAATTGGTTAGAATAAAAATAAGAATTACAAGAGATCATTGATTAAAAAAAAAAAATAAAGAATGTCAGACCTGTGACAACGAGGCAGATGATCAACAAGAGACGGACAGACATCGCCGGCGAAGAGCAAGGAAGGAGTGGAGGACGATTACAAAATTTTCGGGGTACGTTACGTCATATTTACCAAAGGCAACAGAGAAATATAGGATGTTCACGCAAGGGTTGCCGGCAGCGGACTGAGGGAACAAACTACCCCCTCCCTCTACACCCCCAAGCAATCCCTAGCCACCAACACCCGCGTTTTTTACTTTTAGTCACGTGCTTCGAAAATTTCTGATGATAAAGTACTGCTTAATTATAAAAAAAAAAAAAATGACACGTTCTGTACTAATTTTAAAATAATTTGATTTTAATACATTTTTTTTTATATTGTTCATAGTATAAAAGATGTCCAGTAAGTGGAATGAAATACTTTGAGAGGTGATAGTAGGCTAAAAAACATCAAAAAATGTTCATATCGACGCGGTTTTTTGAAAAAAAGCGTATTTAACAAGCGTCATTTAGCAAACTAAATAGGAAACACGTGAAACGTTTTTTTCCAAATAACAATATAATTTTTTTTAAATTATATTCTTTATTGCTTACAGTAGGAGTTTGTTAAGGGGGCAAAATTTTTATAACTACAATATATTTTTAAGATTTCTAGCACTGGACGAGGTCTGAGAGTCGTCTGCATTTGGTGCTTACGTCATCAATAGTCTATTATTTACAATAATATATATATATATATATATATATATATATATATATATATATATATATATATATATATATATATATATTGTATATTACAATAATATACAATTTTATTTTCGAAATATCGTGAGCAGGAATCGATAGACGTGATATTTATGTCCCATAATAAATCGAAAATTAAATTTCGAATTTTTATCGCTTAAGCCTTTTTCAAAAAATGACGTGCGATACCATACAGAAAAACAGGAAATTTAAGTGTCACGTTTTTTTATTGAATAGGAAGCGATAACTAAATAAATATTTTATTCCGATAATTCTCAATTGCGATTTAATAAACTAGACAAAAGTTCCTTTAACAAAGAAGTAGAATTAGTCTTTGTTAAAGCCATTTTAAGCGGACTTTCGTAAGGCTAAATTGCGCTATGTTCTGTTTTTCGTAAAATCATGGATTAATCGGGATTTTTTTTTATCAGCCTCATACTGGACTACAAATCCTCCACTTATAGAAAAACTTCCCCGCTTAATAAGCTTTAACTCAATGTTGATTAAGTTCAGACCTGTTACGAAATAAACAGCTATTAGCAGTAGCGTACCCAGGAAGGGGAATTAGGGAGATATATCCCCTTCCCCGAAATATATGAAAAAATTTAATTTTCGTATCCACCAACATAATATTTTTATTTTGAGTAATATTTTGGGTAATTTTAATAGTTTTTGATCCAATTTTCATGCTCGTCCTTAAATATTATTCCAAATTTGGTGATTTGTTAAAAGAATTATGTAAAATTCTTTCTCCTCCACATTATATCGAATGCTCCACCAGTACTGATTGTTAGGACGAAACTAGAAGTAAAATTAAAATCATCTATTTACTATCCATGAATAAAGCCATTATTTTCATTATTCTATATTCTATAAACTAATTGTTATAAGCTTATGAGAAAAATAAATGTTGCAGTTTAACATTCCATACTGTTATTCATAATCCGTTAATTCATGCATGACTCACAGTAGTGAATAAACAGATAAGAAATGAATAATAACTTATTCATTGAAAATTCAATCGCGCTATGAACACGGGGTGTCGAACAAGTCAGAGAATATTAAATCTTACCCTTCCAAGCTTGACATGCTGTTCATATTCGAAAATAAAGACAGCAGCAGCCTCATAAATATAGAACAGTTGGAGTTAATAACCTCATAAACATGGAATATACGATTAATTAATAATCTGAAATGTCTTTTGAAGATTATCAGATAAATTTAAACGATGATGGAATTACCTTGGTTGGACATGAAAATAAAAAGGAACTGAGATAATGGGTAGAGGTTTTTTTAAGGTTGAAACCGTGGTTTGTCAAACATTTTTTGAACCTTCTTAACAATCAGTAACTGGTATATTATTCACGGTATTAATTCAGGCGGTTGGAGCACAATGGTGATCATCCTAGCTTAAAAAAAAATATTATAAGATCGAGGGATCCTGCACCTCTATCAATAGTACATCAAACCTGTACTAAATTCCCTACATTTTTTTTTTCCAAAATTTTGTTTCGTCCGGGACATCCACTTTTAGTCCAATGGAGTCCAAAATGTTTTGAAAATTTGCTCGTTTATGTTTTTTAGAGTGCTGATTACGAATTTCAACTTAGTTCAACTCAACGAAAATATATTTAAAAAAAAGCTCAAAAATTAATTTCGACATTATTTCTTGTAATTTAGACTCGCACGCGCTTTAAAATAGCCAAACAAAAAATTCATTTGAATCAAAATTATAAGTAATTTACTATTCTCTTTAATTTCGTATACAATGAATATTATTATTTATTCGAATAATACCTGGTTTTCAAGTTATAAGCAAAAAAGAGGAAAAAATATTCTTTTTTTTGCTTCTTTTTTTCCATTCTATTGGAAAAAAAAACCGAGTTGGCAAAATCGAAATTCGTAATCAGCACTTAAAAAAGCACAAATGATCAAATTTTTAGAACTTCTCCAAAACATTCCACTGAGATCCCTTTCTGGTCCCTATTTGACTGGATCCCATAGGATTAAGAGGGGATTCTCGTTTATGGAAGCAATGTCCCGGACGAAAACAATTATACATCACGAAAATGAAGGGATTTCACTCTTGCTTAATTTAGGATAGGTTGATGTTGCTAAAAAAAAAAATTATCTACTGGAAAAAAATTGAAGTAGAAAACCTCGAATTCGTGTTAAGCTTCTTAAAAAACACGAAAGTGCAAACTATCAAAACTTCCAGGTAGATCTCTTTTTTTTATCACCACTGCCTGGACTACTAGGCCAGAGATCAATGCAACTTAAATTTTTTTTTTACCGTAGGCTCACTCAAAACTTGTTGGTATTCGTAAACCTATTTCGATGATTCTTTTTTTAAACAAAAAGAACACCTTGGGGATGGTTCATTATCAATTCTTCTTGAATCTGGTTAAAACTTTTAGAGATATAGTATTTTTTATTTTTTCAAGTTTTTACTTCCTTGTACGAAGTAAAAAAGGAAGTATTGCAATCGCGAAAATTTTCGGTTTTCAGATTTCAACGGAAATATCCATTTTGACCATCCCTGAATCCATTTTGACTATTCGTCGTGGCGTCTGTACGTACGTACGTTCATATCTCGCATAACTCAAAAACGGTTAGCCGTAGAAAGTTGAAATTTTGTATTTAGGATTGCCGTAAAATCTAGTTGTGAACCTCTCTTTTTTATCACTGCTTGATTACCGAAAGTTGTGCTTTACTTGCAGGTCATAATTGATTTCCATCAAATATTATATTAAGATACAATACAAAACTTCTCAAATTGAGTATTTATAATTTATATATTGATTTAAATAACATACTAGATTTTGGTTCAAATTGGAAAACCGGAAGCGGTACTTTACTTGAAGGTCATATTAGACTTTCATCAAAAATTATATTAAAATATAATGGAAAATTATCTAAAATTTGATAAATAGGACTTTTATATCGATATGAATGTATTTGCTATATTTTGGCTAAAAATGGTGAGCCGAAAAGGGTACTTTACTTGAAGGTCATAATAAGATTACATCAAAAATTATATTTAAATTAAATACATAAATCATATGTTTGGGTAATAAAGGTTACAAACGCAATTTGGTTCCCAATCCAATTAAACATTTTTATTACTCTTGTTAAAATTGAGTGTTAAATACTGGTTTTCCTACCCATTTGTGTGCCAATAGATGGATGTCGTGACACCGAGTGTCGTTTTTGAGATACTGTAATCTTCGGAAACTAGTAACCAAATTCAGGATCACTTTTTGAGCCACCGATTTATAGTTTAATAGGCGTACAAGGAAGTCATGTGTTGTCCATATCAGATATTTATAATTGTAAATTCGGTTGTAAAGAAAACGACGTATTCATAATGACTTCAAAACAATTCAAACTAGCTATTGGAGATACTTTATCTCTTCTCACTTTGCTCGTATAGTTGAGTCTTTTGAAACGAGAAGAAATACTTTATATACTTTATAGAAATACTTGCGTGTGTGTGCCAATAGATGGATGTCGCGACGCCGAAATACTGCAATCTTCGGAAACTACAATAGCAACCAAATTGAGGATCACTTTTTGAGCCACCCATTTATAGTTTAATAGGCGTACATGGAAGTCATGTGTTGTTCACATCAAATATTTTTTTGTTCGATTTATATTTTATTACATATGATCGTGAACTTGTTCGTGATGTAATATGAAAAAGCAACAAAAAATCAAGAATCCTTAAAAAATTACAAAATATTTTTTCAACATTGTTGGAGTAGAGAGACTAACTTCTCAATGGACAACTGCTAATCACACGCGATAATTACAATAGTTTAGTTTACAGGTACATTTCTATATCAATTTATTTCTTTTCTTTTCAAATAAATAAAATACTCATTTTCCCAATAGTGGGACACACAATGGGCAATTAATAAACATAGGTACTTTCTTAAAATAAAGAAAGTGAATCCAACAGTTTTTGTATTAAACTAAACAGATTAATAAGGTAATCTTTGGTGTCTCATAGAAGCAGCGTGTTTATTAGGCCTTATTCAGGTCTTAAGTATATTAAGTTTCTTACGTGAAAGAAAACAATACATCAAAACATGCACAAGAACCATTAAAAATAAATAAATAAAAACTTTTTATAAAAAAAATACTTCCAAACTGTACACAAGACCACTACAGAGATAGAAATAATTTTTCTTACAGAAGTAAAATTATTAAGTAACGTTAGTAGCTATTCTAAATCAACCTGAATACTACAATAAGTTAATATTATTTGATGTCGGTGCCAAGTCGCTCCTCAACTTAGAACAGAATAACTTAAAACAACTTAATATTTGAAACGAACGAGTTGGGTTCCACTCCTGGTGGCTTGGCAAAAAATAATAGTTTATCGTACTATTCAGGTTGATTTGGAATTGTAACAAATATTACTTAATAATTTACTTTTGTAAGAAAAATAATTTCTATCTCTCAGGTGATTGATTCTCTTGTGCAATTTTGAGGTCGGTTTTTTAAATTTTATTTTTTTCAAGTTTTTATAAATTCATAAGGTGGAGGCCAAGTTTCTAAACATAAACTTAATGCTTCTTAAAAATATATTTTTGTTTAATTTTGCGCAAGTATTTCACACTTTTCTCTTCAGTCATTATTTCACAAAAGCTTCCACTGCAACGCTGGACTTTAAAATTTGTAAAACTACGTTGCAAAATAAAAATGTCGCTTCGCGGTATTTATATTATGCTTCGTCTCTATCGATGCGTCCATAGAACTTAATATAGACTATCGGATATCCCTGGAGTTAACAATTATTGGCATTGACTTTACTAGTATATTGATGTTTGAATTTTATTTCTTCACTTATAGACAAACATAGGTTGTGGATGACAGAGAGATATATTATGTTTCATCAGAATGCATCTTGGAGCCCGATATCAAACGATACCAACAAGGGACAGACGACACTAACCCAGTTGTCCATTACCTTCCCATCTACGGTACATCCCACCAACCATGGGGGATCATCGCCCGTTCCCTCCTTATTTTCCCCTTCCATTCCCAAAAGGGAAAGCTTTTAGCTTTTAGGCATAATCTGTTTTATATACAACTATATCGTATCTCTTTTACATTGCAAATTCATTTTAGAATTTTAATAAATAACAATAAAATAAATTGGTGAATGTCAGACAAAATAAATATTTGAAAATTATGAGTTCATTTCTGGTACAAGTATATGGATCATTTACAAATTAAGGGTTATTTACAGCATCGATTTTTAGGTTAAATATATATATATATATATATATATATATATATATATATATATATATATATATATATATCTTTATATATAGAGATAAATGGAAAAATCCAAACTAGAATCCAAGAGTCTCGAAAATAACTGAGAATAAAAAAATCAACTGTGGATATTTCGCCAATTCAGGCATTATTAGGACAGAAGAAAATGGAAAAAAAAATGAATAAATAAAAAGAAAGAAAAAAAAAACTATATTAAGAACAATATGCAGCACATCTCACATCTACAGTCAAAAAAGTAACTAATCAGAGACACCACCCCACACCAAGACACCCAGACATATACTGAGGGGAAAGGGAGGTTACATGACAACAGTTGGAAAAAGTAAAATTATAAATAGCTGATCATAAAAAAAAGGAAATACTAAAAACCCAAAAATGTACAAAAGATCATAAAAATAAATTGAAATAATTAAGAAGAAATCTAACAAATACAAAAGGAAATAGAAAGTTAAAATGCACATAAGAGGAAGGTCCTTATAAAGAAAACAGTGGATAAAAGGCAATTCCACAAAATATATTAATATGCAAGAGAAAAAGCTCAAAATGAAGCAAAAATTATTGTTAAGACATAAATGGAAAAATCCAAACGATAAATCAAGAGTCTAAAAAATAACAGAAAAAAAATCAGGACAGAAGAGGAGAATGAAAAAAAAATGAATAAATAAAGAGAAACAAAGCTTTTGCTCTTGCTTATTTATATATACATAAATATATATATATATATATATATATATATATATATATATATATATATATATATATATATATATATATATATATATTGCATATATTTATTTATTTTTTGGACCCCTTTTCGATCACAATAATCAGTCATTCAGCCCCATGGATACCTTAGGGAATATCGCGTTCTAAAAAAATTGCTTTCAAGGGAGAGAGAATCGAACGGGCAAGGGAAGGAAGTTGATATGTAACATTTTTCGACTTCTCATAAAACTAAATTCAAATCATCTTCGTCCAGAATATAAGTTAGATTTATATCGTCACTTGGCACCTTTGAACGCTTCAATTATGAAATATTTTATTAACAAATCTTTTGTAAACTAATGTTTACCTGAACAATAACAAATTTAAAAAAAAAAGAATATTTTCATCATAATATACAAAAGTATGAACCGGAAAATGAATTCAACAATTAAATAATTTTTGGTAAATCATTTATTTATACATGATAAAAATATGATATTTTTTTCTTCCTAGACATGAAATGTTTTTGATGGCATCTAGTTTGAGAGTTTTTCCGGTAGGCAGGTTCTTGAAGTGTTAACTGGTAATTCTACAGCTAAAAACGTATTTTTCTTCGGATTGTTTTTCTAAGGAAAGAGAAAAATGCTTATGACCGACATAAAACAATGGAAATATACTTTCTGATTCACAAATTGTTCTTCATGCTCTTAATATATGAGATGGAGAGATTCTCCTGGACGAAATATGGTTTGATGAAATTGAAAAAGTGGATTATACTTGCCATAACATTACCAGAAATGTGTCTATAGCTTAAACATGTCACAGTTTAGAGAGAGAGAAATGGGGTAATAATAATATCTAATAATAATTATACAAGTTATTATGTGGACCTTAAATTAATAACCCGTACATGAAAAACTAACTCATAATTTTTGAAATGATAAATACGTTTATTTACAAATATTTACAGTAGTTTTTTTTATGTATAACGCATTTTGGACAATGAACAATGTTCGTCTGTCCAGGTATCTTATAAATATATCAATCTGAAAACATAAAAATAGAGTAACGTAACATTACACCATAAACGTACAATAATAATAAACTTCAACAGAAAAAGTTAATTTTTCATTACTATTCACTAAAATACTATCTTGAGAATATAAAACAAAAACAGAAAAACAAAACATGAATCATAAACCAATTCATAATACAAACTTGCAATGAGCATACAAAAATATTTTTAATTTTATAGTATAACTGCAATTAAATTAAATCTAATTTTATTTTAATTAGTGTGAAATTAACGGTAAAAAAATTCAAACACGTTTTAGAAACATTGAAAAATTCTTACAGAAAATTACGAATTTTATAAATCCATCTAAAAAAATATTTTGATTTAGAAACATACAAGTAAATTATATAATAGTAAAAGATATAATAGCCAAACTACCTACTCAACGAATACTCTGAGGTTTGATTTCTGTGTTATAGGAGGAATACAGTAACAGATATCAGATCTCAAAAATCACTTAACAATCAGATGGCAAAGTAGATCTTTACTTTAGGACATTTTTCCAAAAGCAAAGTTAATATACAAAGAATACAATGTTTACTAAATCGCTTCTATAAATGAGAGACCTATGTCATATAAAAATACAAAACATTATTTAGCAAAATTGTTTTTTTTCTCCAAAAACAATAGAAATTAACAGAGAATACAATTGTTTACTAGGTTATCTCTATTTGTAGATAACACTACGTTTCTAATGAGAGACCTATTCTTTATAAAAATAAGCAGTATCAATTAAAAAAATACATAACTATTATCACATTATCTGGATGATAGGATTTTCAAATAGCAGTATAATTTATTATAAAAAAATAAATAAATAAATGAAAAATTATAATGAATAATAATTACAGCAAAAAAATGGCTACATTCTTTTATTTTTATTTTTATATTATATTATTGGCAGAATCGTAAAAAAAAATGGATATTATGTATATCTAGCTCTCTCTCTCTCTCTCTCTCTCTCTCTCTATATATATATATATATATATATATATATATATATATATATATATATATATATATATATATATATATGTGTGTGTGTGTGTATATAGCTTAAATCAATTTTAATATATATGCTAAGTTATTTTCAACTATAACGAACTAAGAAATTTGCAACAGTGAAAACCGTTACAATAACAACCATTATCCTGGCCTTTATTTCCAGTTGGATATCATATTTCCTTGTAAACAGCACGTAATTAAGTTTACCTAATTACTTTCTATCATTTATGTTAATTATATATCAGTATCATCCCAGTCTCTGCTACTGACGGTATATTTTGTTTCATCCGCATTGTATACGAGCCTTAATTATTTTTATTAGCCTTAATTATTATTCATCATTAATTATTTTGCGGCTTTCATAAACGTCGTATTAAATTTGATAATAACCACAACCTCGCCGAACAGTACCGAATCATCAGCATGCCCAAGCACACGTATTCTACAACCCAGAATAAAACCTTTCACAGTAAGAATTAACTTTTTACTGAAATTTTATTTTCCGTAAGTTATGAAAAATAAAAAAATAGCCTTTCAAGATTAAATGGGTGATTCTGAAGAGCAGTGGTCATCACACTATGGGACAAAACCGTATCTTCCGGAAAAAAAAAATCAACTTATTGTGGAATTTCGCGTAAAAAATTCTGAAAAAATCGAACGTATTCTTTGGGCCAAACTATATTTAGTTTGTTTTTTATATTTGTAGAGTTGTAGGATGATTTCACTTGCCCACAAAAAAAGGATCAATTTGACCCACAATAAATCTCGGTTTCGAACTACCTAGGCTCCATGATGATAGGGTACTGGGGATGGTACCAATCGATTCTACCTCCAGAAATATATGTATAAATACACTTTACGTGTCCTGGGCCAATTATGAATTTGACGTAAAGTGTGGTATGGTAGAAAGTAGATTTTGGAGTGCTGAGTGTTTGATATCAATTCCAGTCCTGTAAACTCAAACTAAGTGGGAAAATGCCAAAAAAAAAAACAAAAAAAAAAAACAGAGAAGGCAAGTAGGTACCTCTGATATTTGCCAAATATTTATTCATTGTAAAAATTCCCACATAAATAAATTTATATTTTTTCATAAAATAAAAAGTATATAGAATAAATTAATATATATTAATCACCTACTGTTTTTTGACTTTCCCTTACCTATATACAAAGTATATACACAGTAAGGGGAAGTATTGCGATCGTGAAAATTTTCGAATTCGAGTTTTCAACGGAAATACACGTTTTAAGGTCCCCTGAGTCCAAATAACCAAATCTCGCAAAATGGCCTGTGTGTCTGTGTGTATGTGAACAGCCTAGCGCAAAAACGAAAATTTGTAAAATACTGAAATTACGTATTTAAGGCAGGTATATGGCTGTGATATTATAGCAATTTTTTCGTCTAAATCGACTAACCGGAAGTGCCACTTAATATAATCGATTTTACACTTTTCTCGAAAACGGCTCTTCTAACGATTTTTATGAAACTTGCCTAAATTATTCTTCATAAAGTCCTTTAACTTTTCATTTATGTAGTACATCACCGAGGAAAGGCAGGGAAAAAAGTTATGACGAAAAGAATATTTTATTTGTGTTTAACTTAAAAAGCATGCAATTTATAGTAAATTATGTATAGCATTGTAGTATAAAAGGCAATTAAATTATCTAATAAACAATAAAAGAATCATCAAAATCAAACCAGTATTAGCGCAAAAAAAAAGATACAGCGCATCGGACTAGTCGAAAATAGCTATTACATCATGGATTTTACAATTTTCTCGTAAACGGCTCCAATGATTTTGATGAAACTTGCCTAAATTATTTTTCATAAAGGCCTTTAACTTTTCATGTATGTAGTATATCAACGAAAAAATTCAGGGAAAAAAGTTATGACGAAAATAATATTTTATTTGTGTTTAACTTAAAAAGCATGCAATTTATACTAAATTATGTATAGAATTGTTTGAAAGGTTATTAAATTAGCTAAAAAACAAAAAAAATCATCAAAATCGGACCAGTATTAGCCTTTGCCGCATAAAATACGCTTTATCTTTATAAAGCGTATTTTATGAGGAGTACAAGACCATAGACGGATAACCGAGCGCGTGCGACCGAATCTCCTCTTACCAATCCGCCGATCTGTTGTCAACAATACCGTCTGTAATAATGTAATTTAATAATACAAAAGCAGAAATTACCTTAATAATTTCTACTTTTATATTATTGAATGGAAAAAAAAATATTTCCATGGAGACTAAACCGAAACTTTTGAAATGTATTTTCAACTTGACATACTTAAGATATATATGTAGTGTACAGAATTGTTGTAATAAAATTGTTTAAAAAACTGTTTTATTGTACTTAAGTGGGAGAAGATGCGATGAAGTGGATGCTGCTGAGTTTATTTCAAGTATTGTTTATGTGAACTCTTTAAAATTATATTAAAAAGATAATTTTTAGGACGGTAAGGGAAAGTTGTGTGATGCGTGCACCGCACCAGATTTATTAATGTATTTTTTTAATAATTTGAAGTAGTAATTATTTTTAAAATTAGATATTGTATTATAAACAAATAAATGTGTAATCTACTCCTCAGAAATATAACATTTTAATTCGCCAAGCTATAATCGCGCATGGTAATGAGACAAGATGTATATAGTTTATTTTTTTTTATTTCGTAGTACGACTATATATAGAAATATCCAAGCACACATAATCAGTTTAAGGACAAAACGGGCTTCATCTGCTAGAAAAAAAAAATTTCACTAAACCTGCAATTGCATTTGCACAAAAAGCTGAAATTCTTAGAAGAGTTTACCAAAGGTGTTTACATTATAAAAATAGATAAGCTGTGCAAGAGGTCAACGGAGCTTTTTTTTTTTTAATTATTCAAAAATCTTTTGTCCTCGCTATTTCAAAACAACAATACTGCATACCTCAAAACTTCATAATAATGCAAATTATTGAACGAGTTAATGGTATTTTATTTTCTTACACATATGAGATAAATATCCACATAATTTCAAATCGTTATCATTGAAAATAAAGGTGCAAGAAAAAAGAACTAAATTTAAGCTTGAATTGAACAATTCGATAAGCTACAAAAGCTCATTTTCAAACCCTTCTATAAGGACCCAGAGATTTCTTTTCGGAAAAAATTATAGCAAGACTTTATTCTTCAACTACCCAAGGAACGGATCCCACTGAAAAAGGATTTTTTTCTCTCTCACACATAAATTATTAAACAAAATTCACGGCACTCCTATCATATATTATTATTTTATTTTAGTTTTTCGATAAAAGAAATAATAAAGCATACAAGTGAATAAAATAGAAACATAAAATTGCAATAAAAACGATATGATTTTTAAAATTGTTTTTATTATTTATATAATTTAATAAATACTTTAATTTTAATTTAATACTTAAAAATTTCGCGGCACCCTTGTGATATACTTGTGGTACACATTTTGAGAATCAGTGCTGTAGGGCAATATTGCAACAGTAGAACTTATATAGTTATATAGGAAGGAATACATACAGCAGTACGTAGCTATAGTATAGTAACTATATACTATTGCAAGTAACTATAGATTACATTTTATTTATATGTTCATATTTGGGAGCAAATTGAATGCACAAGGAGTAAAAAATTTATTTAATGTTCAGCAGTTGCATAAATTATATATTTCATGAAAATTTTATACAGATCAAAGAAGAACGGAAGAGATCCACGCTATACAATACGTTAAATTAAATATTTTGTATCTACTCCTACATTTTTATATAGTGACATTTTTTATTTATTTAACGCCTGTTAAATCAAGACGAAATCGCTTGAAAAGTAAATACTGTCTTCTGTGTAAATAATATTGTAGATGTTCTCGTTATGCTGCCGAGTATTCAACCGGAATCGGTAGGGTGGGTCTGAGCTCTTGGAAACATGAACATTGCATTAAGGGTGAAAAAGAAGAGTAGGGATCTCCAGTACCTCTTCAAAGTCTTGTTTCACCCCAGGATCGATACGCCACCGACTCTTCGGTTGGATACTCGACATCCGGCAAAGATGAGGATATGGAGTATGGAAGCCGTGCGAGGGGATCTGAAAATGAAAAGAACTCCGTAAAAGATAGCTAGAATGGGACAAAAAAATAATCTAATTAGGTTATTATTGGAACATTTCAAAGTCTTTTGTCTCTCAAACAGCAGTAAATAACTAACCAGCTAGCGTTTTGCCAATTTATGCATCCATAGGACTGAAAAACACATTTTCACAATAATGCAGAAATAAAGATAGTACAGCCCACATCAAGAGTCTAAAATGGTCTACCCAATTAAAGATAATAAATCATTCTTAAACAGTTCAGCATACCGATAACTAAGAAATTATACTCAGTTGACATCCGCATGATGGTATACAATCAATCTAATTAGGGATTGATAAATTATTTGCCACACACAAGATGAATGTATAACATTCGAATATTCGTTATTTTTATTCTTTATTTTTATTATTTTTATTTTTATTATATTCGTTATTTTTCAATAACAACAAAGTTATAGAAGTGGTAAATAATTTATCAATCCCTAATAAGAAGGGATACTTCGTATTTGACTGGTAAGTCATATCTGTAGGCGAGACAGTTAGGCATGAAAAATAGAATGTCAAGACATAGTATCTCATTAGTAATCAACGTTCCTGGTATTAATTTGCATTGATACCGGAGGGGTGGGGGGTGTACAACCCTCCTCCATAATTTGAAAACCCAAAAACTTGGGAAATTTGAGATTTCAAACTGCTAAAGTTGTGATAAAAACATTTTAATCAAAGAGTTATTAAAATTTAAAACCAATACCTTCTAAGTTAAGAAATTAGGATTTTATCCATACAATGATGTGTTTTAACATAAAAGAAAATTATTTTTGTCAAGTTTCAATATTTGCAACAGGTAAGTGAAAATTTTAAATTAAAAAGAGTTGGGAAAATTAAAATATTTCTTAATATAGTCTGAAAAATTAAAATATTTAATAGAGTTGGGAAATCCGGTCAAAAATCTAAAAAGAAATTTTAGATTTTACAATAAATATTTGTTGCAACGTTCCTCAGTATAACATACAACAGAGAACATAACATATTATGGAGAACAGTCGAGAAACAGAAAAATATTATTGTATTTTGATGGCACCTAAAAGTAATAAAAAATACACAAAAACTTGGGCGATCTTTAATTTCTTAATTGTGTTCTAAAACTGTTTCTTTTCCATACTGTGAAGTAGTCCTTTCCCAGATAACAGGTAACACACCTTAACCACTACTGTATTGTAAATGACAAAAATGTAATCGTATATTTTAAATTATTTACGATTGATATACAATATAAATTTGTTTGATCTGTATTAGTGTTAAAATGGGATGTACTGTCTGTAAACAGAATTAATTTAATTTCGAGTTTTTTTTTGTCATTTGGCTTCCTATAATGGCGATAAGTTGATTTTTTAACTGCTATTAAAGTATTATTTGTTAATTTGGAAGTAATTAATTTCTAAAAATAATAAAAAAAATTATCGTTTAATTAACTTGTCTATTAACGTTCATTGCCACTGAGCTACATGTATTCAATCCCATATAATACAAATGTAAAATATATTGCCAATGCTTAGATTAGCTTTTAAGAAAAGAAAGAATACAAAAAACGGAAGAGACGAAGATAACAGACCAGTATTTTTAATTCACCCCCCACTCTCCAAGATTATTTAATATTTTTCGACAAGGCTCTTTAGCGAAACGTTGCTAAAACACTTTGTCTGGAAAAAGTGAACTTTACTGGAAAATTTTTAATTGGCTCTCACGAGAATTTCTCCTTTTCGTATCTATTCTATCTTTTATTATTTTATTTTATTCCTCAACTTCCTGAGAAAAATCTTTACTATAAAGAATGAAAGTTAATTTGACACGTGTTTTACCAGTTTCAGCTGAAACGAGGGCCAGACGTCGAAATGGCAGGCGTTCAAAGTCATATGACGATTGCAAAAAAAATATTTTGAGCCCTAAGATACTGGGCAACATCATGCTTAAGCTATACTATATTATTGTAGGACTTAATATTATAAATATATCTAAATAGTTTTATATTAATAAATTATTTTTTTTTTAAATCGGCATCCCGGCATAATCTTATTGAATAATAAATCATACATTAACTCGTTATGATTCTAATAGTTTCCACCGATAAGTAATAAATTGAATTAACCGGATGATTTTTTATCAAAGTCCCGCAGTCCGGAAATTATTTATTTTATTTTTTAACTGGCTATTAAAGTTTATATATTCTAATATTACGTTAAAAAAAATTTAGGTGTCGTTATTTTTAGGAATGAGGACATGGAAAAATATAGTAAAATGTTCAAAGATAACCAATGCACGATATTTTCCAAAAAAAAATTATCTTTAATTTTATTTTAGTAGTATTATTTTTGTATTCTTCCAATATTTTGGTGTCTCTACTTCTATTTAAATTTAAATAAATAGTCGATCAAAATTTTTTAATAATATCCAATTAAATGTTAAAATAACTTATTTGTTCTGAAGCCTTTATTTACTATGTTAAATGAGATTTAAAATTAAATACCCAATCAGCGGTTCATAAAACTACACAAACAAATGTTTAAAAAATAAAAAAAAAATCATTATGGCATCACTTATTTAACTTTGATCAAAATAAAATAAACAAAACCGAATTTGATTGGTTATCGGTTTATGAGAGAATTCTATGAAATATTGGAGTTATTACAGAATTTGAAAGTTGTTTTATAGTTATTATAAAACAAATTTTCAACATACAGCTATCCAAGTAGGTTTTATCATAACAATTTATAATATATATTTGTAAAACTTATTTTATATAATAAATCATACATATATATATATATATATATATATATATATATATATATATATATATATATATATATATTTGTGTACAATAATCACAGTACATCATCGCCAACACGTTTAAGTAACGAATGTCAAAAAAAGTATATAAATAAATTATAAAATTAAAAAAAAAACAACAACATCCAAATGCCATTATAATTAAAACTAAATATTTAAAACTAAAATCAATTATAAATTAATATAAGTAAATGAAAATAAAAAATCTAAATATGTTTTTTTTTTTTAAATTATAGATAATTACAACCTAAAGAAATGCCTATAATTCAACCACTACCAAATAATAACTAAACATAATAATGAATAATTTATAAATATCAAATAATATTATAAAAAAGAGTATAAGTAAATAAAAACATAAGCTAAAGATCATTAAAATTTAAACTAAATATTTAAAACTTAAAATAATTGAACACAAAAAAAATATGATTCTGTCTAATAAGAGTTAATAAATATACCTTCTAACGTATACACATAAACTCAGTTATATAAAAATGATGAACGTTCAATAATGATAAAAAACATATTAGAATAAATATAAAAAATATACTTTTGATTATAACAAAAAAAGTATTGGAGATCACGCAAACCGACATAAAAACTCAAACAATAAATGATGAACTTTATATCAGTAGACCCTTGTCTTAAGGCGAGTATGCTTAATAATTAAGTTGCTCATTCGAAAACTTCAGATTACTGAAGTTTGTAAAGTCAAGAAAGTCCTAAAAATATAATCATTTAATAATTAAAATAAATATTTCTTCATCTAACAAGTTTCATGTTTCTTCAAGCGCACTCTTCTTGTGGTAATTTAAAATTACTTATATTTTATTGCTTCATTACAGTGGCTTGGTAGAGTAATAAACTAGCCCTCAAGTTCTTAACCTACATCTCTGGTCGGACAAGCTAGAATTTATAATAGTGGGGAGGATTTAAAATTAAAATTTTTAAGATGAACTTTACGAATTGTCATTCGATATCGACAATTACATTCCATGCCGAAAAAATATGGCACAAATATACAATTCAGATAATACTATTTGGAAGATAAGTCTACTTTAATTAAGGTAATTAGCACAATAATAGGGGTTTTTCAGTATTTCCGGTGATTAATTGTTTTTTATGTTATGGATAGGAATAAATTTAAGACTGGACTATTGGAGATATTTATTTGGTCATTTAAGCAAAAATCTGGATTGGATTTGAAGGATTATTTCAAGTGCTTCAGATATATTTAATTTGAGACTGTATTCAACTTGATGTATTAATTTAACTCCTGAGTCTTTGATGAATTTGTTTTTTTTCATTTAAATGAATTGCAAAATTGGATTAATTGCAACTATATAATAATAAGACGGGGAATTGCTGGAAAAACCCCGACCCCTAAACCGTACCATTTACTTACAAGCACCTCCCCTTTCTTCCATTACAGTCATTTCCATTACTGGTACAGCGCGATAACAAACTAATATAACCTTTTTGTTTGATATAACCTACTTCAACCTTGGTGATTACCAACAAGTATTTGATCTCTTGTCTTAATTAAATTCATGATTCATAAATGTTTAATAATACTAATTTATATTACATTTGATTTAATATGTATAATAATACCAAACTGTATTTTAAATTGCTTATTTTTGAATGTTTGTGTGTTTTTGGAACAGAAGACGAATTTATAACATTCGAAACTAGTTTTCAATAAAAACGAAATTATAGAAGTGGCAAATAATTTATCAATCACTAATTAAACAAAATAAAGTCTTATATATTATTAATTTCCTCATAATTTATTCGTAATTGTTCCATTATTGGAAATAAAATTTTCCCAACTATGAATTCCAACACATATGAATGCCAAGCATATAACATTAAAAGTTATATACAAATATTTTTTTTTAAGCCCGGTGTTTGTTATATTGTCACTCGATATGATGCCAGAGTATACCATGGTCAAAAAATTGCAATTTCCATTCCTATTTATTATAATAATTAAGTTCAAACACGAATGTGCGTTTTTATAATTTAACGTCAAACATTCCAAAAGAGTTTCTTAGAAAAAAATACCGAAGCGACAATGTTGCCAACAGCACTCAGGAGTTGTGAATAATATTTTCACACCCACTCACAATTCCACAAGAGAAGTATCAACATTTCCTGTTCAACCCGTTTGGAGTAGGCTGATGTCAACCACAACTCCATCCTTTCTATTCAGTTAGTTTCCAATCAGATCCGTTTCTTCTCACAGTTCTATTTATATATTTTTCTGATATTTTTTAGATAAAGTTATACTGAAGTAATGGCACAAAGGATATTAAGTTTTCCTTATAAAGTTTGAATTACTAAACAAACAGAGGCGGTTATATATTAGAACTGGTCAGCAAAGATATAACCATTTCCGGGCTTGAACCAACAGAGTGACCATATGATAGTGATTTAGACAATAATTAAATTTCAATCTGATATAATTTAAAGTAATTGTTGTAAAGAGCAGAGAGGAGGGAGGGGTTAAAAATACTGCTAATAAAAAAAATGGTACTTGCACTTTACCACAATATATCAATAATATTTTCAAAAAGTGCGGCTCCGATAGCATAATAATGCACCTTAATATCGTAGAAATCAGAAGTTTTTAAATAAATCGATACTTTATGCACCGTTTCACTTTAACAACTAATCTATTCACTATTAACAACTATTCGCTTAAATAACTGACTTCATGGTGTCGCATTTCCAGTGTGCACACCTTCCGATACATAAAATGTTTACACTCAATGCGCCAAAAGAAGTATAATTTCTAAAAGACCGATCTTTTTGTTACTACTTTCTTCTGAGGAGACAACGGCTTAGAAATTCAATAATTTAAATCAAGTAGGAAACTTTTGCGATAAATTAACTCTAAAATCAGAAAATGCTTTCGAAACACCTATGAATTCCGCTAATAATGTTTAATAAAACTTATTTAAGATAATTTAGTAAAAATTAAAAATTTAGCAAATTTATTTATATCGACGTCGTTTATTGAAAAAGGCGTAAAATCCATTTAGCAAACTTTACAGGAAATAAATGAAACGATTTTTTTCCCAAATAACAATATATTTTTTTTTTAATTTTAATCTTTATTGTGTAGACTAGAAATTTATAAACCTTTATAATAATAATAAAAAAAAAAAAATCAATACCACCACAACCCATGAAGGGCATTGGTTTCAATACTTGTTAAGGACCGTACTGTTTCTAGGCCAACGGTTGTGCAAGGAGGTGATTTGGTCGAGATCACGCTCAACCGCCAGGTTTTCCTCCCAATTAAGGGTACCCATTTTATAGAGGCTGGGTGGTCCTCAGGAGGGAGAATAAATAATTATCTGCCACAGCAGGTCTCGAACCTGGGACCGGGAGCATGGTAACTTCAAAATCTTTATAATCACAATATATTTTAAAGGATTCTAGCACTGGTTAAGGCCAGAGTGACAACTGAGAGTCATTAGTATTTGGTGCTTACGTCATCAATATTCGATTTTTAAACCATTTCCAATTTTTTTTTTTTTTTGATATATCGTGAGCGAGAATAGATAGAGGTGGTGTTAACGTCCCAAAATCAATGGAAACCTAAATTTTGAATTTTTGGCGCTTAAGCCTTTTCCAAAATACGACGTTGATACGTTTTATCACTATCAAACGAACTATCAACAATTTGTTTTTGGTTTTCTACGTTTCATAAAAAACTGAGAATATAGATACCTATTTAAAACTTTTTCCATCCCAATAGTTCAGATAAAGGGGCTATTTATAGCATGATTTACGGTAGAAAAATAAAAAATAAAATTATTATTTTTGATAAGTTTCTCCGAGTAGACAATCAAAAACATCAATAATTTTGAGAAGTTCATCTAAATGCGTAAACGAATTACACTTTTAAGTTTTTCAAGATATGTTTTAATTTATTTGAGTCGTCGCCATACAACAGGTTATAGCTTTGCCATGAAAGATTATTTTTCGAAAATCATTTAAGTCCTAGCAATTGTACAGATCTCTCAAGTATTAACGAAAGCATTAAAAAAAATCACAAGCAGTTACAATAATATTAAAAATTCAATCTTTTCAAATAAGTTAGAAGTAAGCCTTATTTTAAACTTCTTCTTTTTTTTTTTTTTTTTAGAAAATTACTAAGTTGCACTTTTACCAATATTTTAATTTAAAAATATCGAATCATGTAACCATAGTCCTTATGAACACACCGCAATAGTAAATTATTACCATCATTATTTGTGTTATAAAAAATGCAAGCATAAAGGACTGAAGCATATTGTACTTCAACTTTATAATTACCCAGAGAAGTTTGTTTCTTTATTTTATTGTCTTGAGGCAGTTTTTATTTATTCATTTTTTTCTCTCAATTTTCAATATTTTTTGTTTAATTTAAATCAGACAAAATTCAAACTTGTAAATCATAAAAGCAAATGCTACATATATGCCAAATTGTATATTTGGTAAATAAATTAAAAAATAAATAAATATATATATATATATATATATATATATATATATATATATATATATATATATATATATATATATATACATATATACAGGATATTAAAACCGAAAAATGTAAAGATTAAATAACAAAGGGTTATGAAAAAATATAAAAGCTTTTATTGAAGTGAATTTCAATGTAAATCTAAAACGTCAATGATACAATACGAACATCGCCACAAATGTTGAAAATTGTAAAATTAAGTTTCGAACGCTTGAAGCAGTTGAACGCCGCAATGAAAATAACATATGTGTCCATTTCAAAGCAATAAAACCTAGCTTTTAAAGTCCTTTAACAGGGTTTCATAAAGTTGGATTGAATATGTAATATTAAATTCTGAATTTAACAGAAAACAAGCTAGGTGTATCATGTAGTTTGATTAAAAAACAATCAATTGCTTCCAAACGGTTTTAAATTGATTACGAATTCTATTATGTCGACTCTCGTACAGTTCAGTGAAAACATATCTGATGTGTCCACTCAACACAATAATTTTTTGCTGTCTACGCTAATATCAGTCGGATTTAGATTTTATTAATTTTTTTTAGTTGCTTCCTCACTACCGAGGGTAGGGGAGATATGCATTCCTGCAGGAATTTAAAAAAAAATTGTACTCACAATCGAAAATTTCCACTCGCGTTTTACGTTTCTGACATTAAGGAACAAATTTGTTCTACTTACCTTGACACACCCATATTTTGAAAATGACCCGTTCGATTTGGCCCGAAGTTGGAGGAAAGTTGAATTTTTTGGTGAAAACGGTTAAGTATCAATTATATCAAATTTCATCCACTACTTTACCTTAAGCATGCCCAAACGAGTTTTCCTTGACGCATCTATTATTATTATCTCCATTGACTCCTAGAGGAGCATAGGGCATCTACAAGAGAGTTCCATTCCTTTCTACCTTTTGCTGCAATCACTTACGCCTCTTGCCAAGTCTTGCCGGTCCGGCCCAGGTCCTTTTGTACAGATCTGCGCCACGTCTCTCTTGGCCTTCCTCTTCTTCTTGTTCCCTGGGGATTCCATTGAAGAAGGTTCTTTCTCGATGGCACTATCTGGTTTTCTTAATGTGAGTCCTATCCACCTCCATTTCCTTTTTCTTATTTCCAGGTGTACAGGAAGCTGCTCAGTCGTACTCCAAAGCTCCTCGTTCGAGAGTGGCCTCTCTGGCCACCAAATCCCAGGATTCTTCGCAAGCAGCGCTTGATGAAGATCTGAAGGGGTCGGGTAACGGTTTCGGTCACTTTCCATAACGCATCTATACTCACAAAATGTATTTACTTATGAACAGCATGCTCCAACAGGCTAAAGCCCAATTGCAGGTTATAAAACAAAACAAAATAGTGCCTAATATAAATATAACATTAAATAACAAATTATACAACAAAATATATAATAAATACATAAGTTTATAATACCTAATATTAATTATAAAAATATTGACTAAGTTAAAAACAAATAAAGTAATGAAGTGCACAAACTGTAACCAACTTAAGTTATAAAAAACTATAAAAAAAAAAATAATAAAAAAATGAAACGTAAATGAATAATGGAATAAATATACTTTATATTAACATCTAAATATACACAAAAGCAAAAACATATAAATGATCTTAAATTTATATTGATCTTTTAACATACAAAAGACAATTCCCAAAAATGCCATTTATTACTTATTTCGAGAAAGTAGGTTTTAAAGGATGCTAATTTTGAATTTAATTTCAAATCCGATTTTTGATTTCTTCTTTATCTCTGCAAGTCTTTTCGATTTATTGTTATCGCTGAAGTTTTCTTCTATATAGGGATCGCTTATTAGATAATGGAAAATCCCGTTATTTGATCACGCATGTATATTTTGACTATTTTTTTTTTGTGTATTATGGTCCAAAATATGTCGAAATAAACAATTAAAACATTACATTTGTTTTTTCTTAAGTACCTAATAGAAATGATGAGGAATCTATGACGACCTTAGTATGACCTATTGGCACTTTTTTTTTTAGTTTTTCTTTTTACGTAGTTTGTCTTTGTACATAATTTATCCATCTATTAAATGAGCATCTGGAATGTCCCGGGAAATATAAACTTTCCTATTTATTAGACAAACTAACAGAAAGTGAACGGATTTCCAATGTTAACAGGCCCAATAATACTTTAAAAATACTTTTAAATACATTGATATAAAGCCGAATAGTATCTTACTAAATACAGCTCCGATTTAGATGATTGCTTGTATTGCAGATAATTTAATTACTTTCCAAATCTAGTACTTTAATTAATCAAAAATTGAGTAAATGTTATTGAGTTATGCGCTAATACAGATTAATTTTCTTCATAATTTTTTGTCCTAATGTTTCTCGGGGATGTACTACATATAGGAATTAGTTACGCAAATTGTATTAAAATCGTTCGAACCGTTGTTTCTATACACAATTCTGATTTGCAAGGATTTTTATCATTTTTTTTTAATAAAATGAAATTTGGACTATTAAGAAAACACAGAAATTATTTTGTATTCTGGACTATAATAATTATAAATATCATACGTTATAAATTCATTGTAATATTTTTACATCCTTGTTGTATTGATATCGCCATCTGTTTAATAAAGTGGTAAAGTTATTACTAAGTACGTAACTTCACAACATAGAACATAATACTTCACAACATATAATTAATACTTTTTTTTTAAACGTTAATTAATTAAACAAAATAATTTTGGAGCACGACGCGATCTCTGGGAACTATAATAGTAATGCGAGGTGCAAATGCATATAAATGTTTCGTTAACTAAATTAAAGTACCCATATATTAAAAAAAAATTGACCAAAAATGCAAGAACCGAAAGTAATATTTATTATTATTATTATCATGTTTTTTTAATAGCTTTTCATACCTAGAAATTTCGTACAGGCGGTAGAAACCACCTTAGAGGAGAATAAATTAAAATGATTAGGACAATTCCTCGGTATTGCTATGTTTCTGGCAAACTGTTTTTCTAAGGCAGGTAGGGGTTCCAGAAACCGCATTTACTGATCTAATATATTCTATATTTGCATCTGTATTTTGACTTAAAAGGCTAGAGACCACAGACCCCTCTGCTATGATTTATTAGGTTGGTATAATAAATACCATTGGAGGTCCTTTCCAAGGGTGTTAATTAATTATCCTATATGATGGCGTGCGGGGTAAATATAATGATAGATTTTGAATTTTATTAATTAAACTTTTGGTTTACTAATTTACAACCTAAATTACTCTCATTATAAAAGAACCTTTGCCTATAACATATGTATTTGAGAATACTGGGTCTAATTTGCTTATTATATATATATATATATATATATATATATATATATATATATATATATATATATATATATATATATAATATATATAAGAATTGCATCAAAGAAGAAAATTTCGTAGTGTATGAAATATATGAAGAAAGACGGAAGGAGAAAGAGGCCTATACACCTGGGTATATGTTAAATTCATGAGAGCAAAGGAAACAGCTGATCTGGTTTGGCGGGTCTTCCTTGACATGGCGGGAATGTAATTTTGGCGGGAGTCGTGTCAAAACTCACTCTTCCTTCGCCTCGCTGATTGCCTTTCCATTGCTTGTCAAGGATACTTCCTCCTGATATTTTCCTTCTTTTTTTTTTTTTTATATATCAAGTTTCGGACTTTCATCTTCATCTTTATGAATAATTTATAACGGCTAATATTTGTAGTGTGTTTACCCTTGTTAGATATGTATTAGGCAAGTGTTTAAACTTGTTTCTTACTTAGCCGGATGAAATAATAAAATTTAAAAAAAGTATGCTTATCATTCTACGGAACTTTGCACTCACCAATTGGTATACTTCTCCTCTTTTCCTCCCACCCCTTTTGCGTCTTTTACCACCACTGGTGGGCAACATTCACCAGCACAAAACATCTGATTTCATTGGAGTAATGCAATCCCTTAAGGAGTAAAAAATCAAAGAAATCCATTTTGATAGTACTTCATTTAACCAGTTGACATCCGCATGATGGTATAGAAGGATCAATCTAATTAGGGATTGATAAATTATTTGCCACTTCTATAAATTTGTTTTATTGAAAACTAGTTTCGAATGTTATACATTCATCCTCAGTTCTAAAAACACACAAAAAATTCAAAAATGAGCAAATCAAAATATAGTTTGGTACTATTATACATATTAAATTAGATTAATATAAATCAGTATTATAAAACATTTATGAATTATGAATTTAATTAAGATAAGAAATCAAATACATGTTGGTACTCACCAAGGTTTAAATGGATTGTATCAAACAGAAAGGTTTGTACTGGTTTGAAGGAATGGTAGATAGAATGTTTTTAGGTAAACGGTTTAAGGGTCAGGGTTGTTCTAGTAATGCCGGTGAGTAATTGTTTTTTCTGCAACATTTACAAAACGTTGAAAATTAAGAAAATCATGTTTGACGGATCTATGTTTTTATATAAATACGAACGTACATTTAAATATGTACGATCCTGAAATTATTCCTATTTAATTAATAAAACAGTTGTCTTCCACATTATAAAAAAATCTAAAGACTTTTATAAGAGAAAAACACGGTCTAGAAATATACAGTTTATTAAATCAATAAGTAATGGTTCATACGGAGAAGAAATTATGAATGCAAATAAAAAGAAACAAACAGAAATTAATAATTTTTTTCTTTAATTACAATTTCTCAGATTTTAAAATTACTTGCGTAAATACCAACGTTCTTTGTACGTTTTGTTCATCAAGTTTATTTTTTTTTTTTTTTAATAGGTACATGTCAAATTCTAAAAATATTATCTGTATAAATAGAATTGAAAATTGTATTTATGAACTTCATTCATTTAAATTAATAAAGCTGATTTAATGGATACATTTACGTATTATTTTTTTAATAAGTACTCACGTATCTCACCTCAAGGGATACTTGCAACTGACAAATACGTCTGACCCGTGGCGTAGAAAGGTAGTATTATATTATTAATACTTAATAATAGAAATACATTTCAGCTCATTTATATTACGGAATAATCTATGTGGGAATGTCAACAATCTAATAAACTTCCTCTTACAATTAACAAGAAGGGAAAGGGAGAGTAATTCCAACCCTATCACGTTTCGGAAGGGGTTGCTCTGTTATGGGTTCAAGTGTAAGAGCATTAGTGGGTGGACCAGACCCCCCTATCGTGCATCTCTCCCATACCCCTATAAATTTCACAGTTTTGTTCCTTGTGATTAATAAAAAAGTTCTAAGAAGAAACGGCGTCCAAAGATGGCGGACTATCGAATTTCACTTGAGTTAGTTTTTTGGTCGCTGTCGTTCAGCATTTGGTTTAATATTGTCATAATTGACTTTTTTTCAAAGCCAAATAGTCAGAGAATCATAAGTGTTAGAATAATAATAAATATCTGATGTGGACAACACATGACTTCCTTGTACGCCTCTTAAACTATAAATCGGTGGCTCAAAAAGTGATCCTCAATTTGGTAACTAGTTTCCGAAGATTGCAGTATCTCAAAAACGACACTCGGCGTCGCGACATCCATCTATTGACACACACAAATAGGGAGGAAAACCAGTATTTTACACTCAAATTTAACACGTAAAACAAGTAATAAAAATATTTAATTGGATTGGAAACCAAATTGCGTTTGTAATCTTTATTACCGAAACATATGATTTATGTATTTAATTTAAATATAATTTTTTATGTAAGCTTATTATGACCTTCAAGTAAAGTACCGTTTTCGGCTAACCAATTTTTATCAAAGTATAGTAAATACATCCATATCGATATAAAAGTCCTATTTACCAAATTTGAGATGTTTTACATTATATTTTGATATAATTATTGAACAAAGTCTAATATGACCTACAAGTAAACTACCGCTTCCGGTTTTCCAATTTAGACCAAAATCCAGTATGTTATTTAAATCAATATATAAGTAATAAATACCAAATTTGAGAAGTTTTGCAAAGTATTTTAATATGATTTTTGATGAAAATTAATTATGACCTTGAAGTAAATTACCATTTCCGGTAATTAAGCAGTGACCAAAAAGGGAGGTTCACAACTAGATTTTACAGCAATTCTAAATACAAAATTACAATTTTCTACAGCTAACCGGTTTTGAGTTATGCGAGATACGAACGTACGTACGTACAGACGCCACGACAAAACTAGCCAATATGGATTCAGGGATGGTCAAAATGGATATTTCCGTCGAAATCTGAAAACCGAAAATTTTTGCGATTACAATACTTCCTTTACTTCGTACAAGGAAGTAAAAAAATAATGGGATTAGGCACAACAAAACCAGTAAAGTCAACTTTTTCAAGTCGTTCGCATAAAAGTTGTGATTTCAAGAGCAGTAGCAATTAAACGGCCAACAATAACGTAAATTTTTTTAAATAAAACATAGCGCTTATTCCACTCTAAAAAATTTTTTTTTAAATATTGACGTTTGTTCAAAGCTGAATAGTCAGAGAATCTAAAGACATAGAATAATTTAAAAAAAAAAATAATTGGCTTGGACATTAAAAAGCACCAGTAAAGTCAATTTTTTCCAGTCTTTGAAACAGGAAAGTTGAAATTTCAAGATCAGTGTCCATTGAACGGCCAACAATAACGAAGAAGTCTTCAAATAAAACATGTGGAGCACTTATTCTTCTTTAAAAACCAACAGTCACTTTTGTAAATATTCTAATTGGTTCCTCAGAAAATGAACATATTTAGCAGTGAAGCACTTCAGTCTTCTTCCGCATCAGTGAGCATTCATAAATGGGATAGCAATAAGGTTAATCTACATAATTTCGTTTAATTACATTAACGAACTTATATTAGTTCAATAATTATATTATATAATTATGCAATAACATATGGAGCCTTGGCCTTAATATAAGCTAATACGCCAAAGGGGAAAGCCAAGTAAGATTCAACAATAGCGAATGCCTAGATACGCTTATAACCTCTCATGGTGCGTCAGGTGTTTTAACACATGTGTGTCACCATCGAATTATTGTACGAGTACACTTTATAGTCGTTGAATTCTTTTAGGAATATCCATGATTTAAGTATTCTAGCATTGTTGCCAGCCCATTTTAATGTTTGCTTAACTAGGAGTCGAATGTTGGCAACTAACCGAAATGGCATGAAAAAAAATGACGAGTTGGTAAATTCACAGTAAGGTTTAGCAGTTTCTTTTTATCTTCCTTGCAAAAATTTGCCAAAAATAAATAAATGAAATTTCTTATCATATGTTATCATTACTTCTGCAAATATGAAATATATGTTGCAATTTTCAGGACTTGAAATTAAAAGTAAACTTTAATTTTTAACCAGGAGGTAGGAAGAAAAATAAATAAGTAAATAAATCATTGGTAAGTTTTTCCTTCAAAAACTAATTCTAACTTTCATAATAAAGGATAAAATAAAAAAAAAATGTTAAGAAATAAAAACCTTTGAAACAAACAATAACGAATTAAAAAAAGAAGAACATAGCAAATATAATTGTGAAGTTAGTTATGTAGCAATTTTATGTAAATATATCTTTTTTTTTCTTTTGATATTTAACTTTCATAATAAACCTAGAATTTCATTAAATTAATTGTAAAAACTTTTATTTTCACAAGAATTCCTTCAAACTGTTAAAATGGAATTTTTCGAAAAAGTTCTTTAAAAGTTTCAAGCCCTGCTAATTTTTATTATAATACTATTTTTATAATATTAATTTATTTTTTGTTGACGAAGTTTTCCTAACGTTTTGTCTTCAATTTAATATTTCAATTAGGATTTCTTTTAAAACTATAATTAAAAATTTTAGTCAAAATTTTGAAAGTTTCCAACCTAATTTTGGTTTATTTTTTTAGTAACAATCCTAGGTAATCGACTAAGAAAAAAAAATGTATATATATATATATATATATATATATATATATATATATATATATATATAGAGAGAGAGAGAGAGAGAGAGAGAGAGACAGAGATACTCAAAATTTGAGGTTTTATGTTACAAGAAACGTAGTATCCCAAAATTGAATAAAAAGAATTCTATCCGTCCACAGCTCATTTTTTAGACATGAATGCGAAACTGGTGCACCAGCAAATTTTGATATTTTTAGGTTTTATTGCATTTTAAAGTGCAGTTTTCTGTTCCCTTTTCAATGCAAAAAATACCTAACTGGATATGTGACGTCATTGATAAAAATAAAAAATACGACCAATTTACTTAAGACAGCTGCCTAATTTCTGCAACCATAATTTAAACACAATTTTATCATTTTCAAAAATTTTCAGATATACCACTTTGCCATTGCAGTGACAATAAATAATTATTTAGAAATAATAAACTAATAATTTTTAGAATTGTTTATAACCTTGCGGACAGCAATGCAACCATTTAGCATTCGCCATGTTACTATTAATTATTTAAGGATTATATTAATCAGTTAAGATGCCTATATACCATAAACAGTACACGGCATCATAAATATTATAAATAAATTGCTAGAAAATAATCGGAATATTCCAAAACACAAAGCCTCACTCTCTAAAATACCGGTAAACAACTAACCAGTCAACATTTCGCCAATTTAGGCATCATCATCAGGATGTTAGCTCCCTTTGCCTTCAGTATGTGATTGGATGTCTTGCAATGACGTGTTGTTTCTGGTTGATGCGTCTTTCTGAACGGTTGATGGGAGATGTGCTGTTTTTGATATTCATAGATCTGATTTTTTGGTGTGTCGTGATGATGTCTGAATTGGCGAAACGTTGACTGGTTAGCTGGTTGTCGGTATTTTTGAGACTTGGGGTTTTGTGTTTTGGAATCTTCCAATTGTTTTCTAGCAATTAATGTATGTCTCTTTTTGAGATTTTGCTCTTTTATATAAATAAAATAAAATAAAATAAATATGAGTGAAAAAAAAAGTTGTAAGTAGTTAACTGTTTAAGATAAATAACATTGATATCTTAATAAACAATTCTTTAGATAACTGCTATAAAAGTTAATAACATATTTATAATATTTTAAGGAGGATTAGCACACGATTTGGGATTTGGGAATAGATTAGGGCCCCTATTTGGGAATAAAACTAACTACTTCAGTCGTATTTGTGTATTGCTTCATATAATTTCAAAACAAAATCTGGTGCGGTGCGCACCACACAACTTTCCCTTACCAACCTATAATAATAATTTAAGATTACTTTAAAGAGTTCACACTACACTCAGCAGAATGCACTTCTTCATAAGTATTTTCTCACGAAAGTATAATAAATTAGTTTTTAAATAACTTTAGTACTAGTAATTATGAACAGTAAATATTTTTGGTTTGTCAAGCTGAAAATATATTTTAAAAGTTTCGGTTTAGTTTCCATGGAATCATTTGGTTACCATTAAATAATATAAAAGCAGAAATTATTAAGTTAATTTCTACTTTTATGTTATTACTATACATAATTACAGAGCGTTTTGTTAACAATAGGTTGGCGGCTTGATGGGATGAGGTTCGGTCGCATTCGTTTCCTTCCGGACATGCTCGGCTTTCCATCTAGGGTCTAGCAGTCCTTATGAGATTCGCTGTATCTTTACTAATACAGACCCGATTTAAATAATTGTTTTTTTTTTTTGTTTTTTTAGGAAATTTAATTAACTTTCATTTGATTTCATACAAAATTTACCATACAATGCTCACTTTTTGAGTTGTGCGCAAATAAAATTTTCTTTTCGCTATAACCTTTTCCTCCGTACTTTCTCGTTGATATACTACATACATGAAAAATTAAAAAGCTTTAAGGAAAAGACATTAGGCCAGTTTCCTCATTCCTCGTTAAAACCGTGTATGAGGAAATTGTAAAACAGTATAAAATCAGTCCGATGCGCTGTATCTTTGCCAATACTGATCCGATTTTGATGATTCTTTTTTTTTTTAGATAATTTAATTACCTTTCATACGATTCTATACATAATGTACCATAAAATGCACACTTTTTAAATTATGCGTAAATAAAATATTCTTTTCAACATTTCCTCGGTGATATACTACATATATGAAAAGTTAAAGGGCTTTATGGAGGATAATTTAGACAAAATCGTTAGAGCAGTTTTCGAAAAAATTGTAAAATCGATGATATAAAGTGGCACTTCCGGTCAGTCGATTTGGACGAAAAAGTTGCTGTAACATCCCGTGAATATACCTACCTAAAATAGGTAGTTGCAGTTTCGTACGACTTTTCGTTTTTGAGATAGGCTGTTCACAGGCACACAGACCGTTTTGCGAGACTTGGTTGTTTGTACTAACGTGTATTTCCGTTGAAAATTAGAATTTGAAAATTTTCACGATCGCAATACTTCTCCTTACTTTATATTTTATATATATAAAATATATAGGTTAGGGAAAGTAAAACAAAAAAAAAATTAATAGGTTGGTCGCTTCACGACCTCGACTAGGCTTAAAGACAACGCCTTGACTTGGAGGGCAAGCTATATCGTATTAAGATTGTCTTAATCCAATATCCTTTAAATAAGTCACTCTTATACGTCAAAAATTTAACATCGAGACATATGAACTTAACCAATTAATTTGTTTTTTTTCTTCTTATTAATAAACTGTTAATAATAAAGTTAATAAATTTTTCAATTTTTATCTCGTTTAGCAGCTGTTAACTTTTTTTATTTTTATATTAGCTTTACGTTAACTCCAATAATCATTAGATCACATGTCGAAGTTTTGAATAAGACAAATACATCCCTTACCACCATAATTGTCACTCCAACCAGAACGACATGAAAAACGTTGCAACACAAGCCTCAAAAATTTACTTAAATGCTCGAACCCTGTCTCAGGTAATGACTAATATTAGCGTAATAGGAAAACACGCACCCTATGTTAAATCAACCCCTGACACAACATTGGCGTGCCAACCGCTGAGGATACGAGGCAGTGCGTGAGTCACCATGAGGAAAAGTGTTTCCCGGCCATTACTAACGGATGAGAAGGGCAGGAGTGTTTGTAGTGGGGTGATTAATAGTCTTGTACCTGTGCGTATTTAGTCATTCGCCACAACTCATATTTCCTCCGTCATGCCACTTTCTTGATAAGTCATTACCCCGAATAAATTAGCAACGTGAAGTAGCTCGCTGGTTCAACTTTAGTTATGAAGAATTGAAAGTCAAACTTCGATATATCGACATAAAAAAATCGATTTTTATTACCTGTAAAGCCCGGTCAACAGAGAGAGAAACGTTTTATTTACAGCAATGCTGCCCAAATACCTTGGGTTGCTACACAAACAGCGTACTCATCAATCTAATGCTAGTATATATATATATATATATATATATATATATATATATATATATATATATATATATATATATATATATATATATATATATAAATATAACATTTTTTTCCTTTCATTTTTACTCCAAATACATTATTATTATCATCGCTATATTACCATATTAGATCTATTATTTTGGTTTATTATTTTCAATAATAGACCTTTGAAATCGACCAAAAAAAATTATTTTTTTTTTTACTCCCCTCTCAAAATTTGAGGTTTTACGTTTCAAGATACATATAATTCAAATATCGAATAAAAAAAAAAAATTCGTCCGTCAAAATTTTATTTGTTTTTTGTTATAACTTAAAGAAAGGTGGTGAAATCCCCTACTAAAGAAAAAAAAATCATTTAAATTGGACCAGTTATCGGACGCTGAGATATAGCGTAATGAACTTCGTAGACTAATTCTCCGGCGCTAGAGGTCATCGTGGCCCAAAGCCTCCTGGCATTTATTGCGGGCTTCTGACTTCCTCGCATCTCTCTACTTCCACCTTCCTTTGATTATTTCTGCACTTCCTTTAGCTTCTTGATCTTTCCTTTTTCTTTTCTCACTGAAGTGCACATTAAATATTTTCCTCTGTACCATTTTACCCTCTGAACTCGGCCAACTTGCGTTGAAACAGTTTCTTCTTAACACTCCCAGTTCGGCACTCTCACGACGATCATCTTTGAGCAAGCTTTATATTTCTGCTCCATAGGTGCCTCCTGCTTTACTTGGTAGATATGTTTTATAAAGTATTCAACACTTGTTCAAAACCTGATTTGAAAGATAATCTAATCATTTCAACTGTAAACCAAAACAATACGGAAAATAGTGTGAATAGACAGGCCAGATATTTTTGAAATAATACTAGTTGGAAATAATAAACCATTGTGTAATAATATGCAGGTTTTTTTTATTTTCCTTTTGGTCGCTGTAAACCTTTTTCTCACTCACTAACCTATTCCTTATTTTTTTTCCAATGGCCCTCAACAATTTAATAACTTAAAATAACGCGATTTTTTTTTTTTTTTTTTTTTTTTTTTATAAATTCAAAAAATAAAGATAAAATACATTAATAAAACAAAATTTGACAGGCAACTAAAATTAAATACTCATTGCCCTGCAAAATTATCTAAGCTTGCTGCTTTTCCGTGAGAAATTGGAACATGGATAATATGAACTTTTTTATTGTTCTTGAGGTGCAAAATCAGCCCCTGAAGTTTCCTGCTTCTTACACTTAAAACTCTGCATAATTTTTTTTTGAAATTGACTTCTTATTAATTAATGATTTTGAATCTTTTGTTGCCGTTCGGTAATCCGAACCCCTTCGATTTTAATTAGTTCAGATTAGCGAGAGTCTAGTGTATATCGAAAATTAAAAATAATTAAATTTATTATCTCATACCGTGTTAATTAATAAAACAGCCTTTAGACAATAATTCTGATTCGATTTGCTAAAGCTGGTAAGTGCTGCACTCTACATTGCACTGGCCTGGTTCCAAATGTCTCCAATAGATGGCATTAACTCACCCTTTTCACTGACTTGAAATAAGCTGCATTCAAATCTAAAAAGTATTATGCGGCTATCTTAAAAAATTTGTCTCAAGTTCGATTAAAACTCGATAGTTTTAATGAATATATCTAATACAAACTTATCAAAAATTGCTTACAATATGTTTACAATAGATTAATTTTTTTTAAAAAGTTTTGCTGAACCCGTTAATTTATAAAATCTAAAATTTAAAAAAAAAAAAATTTCTTTCCAAAATAATATCCCAAAAAATGTTGGGTTTCTCACAGTTTGAATGGAATAAAGAATAAATATACAATAGCATTAAAATATAATAATCTAGTTTCTAGCCATTTTAGCAAACTAAAAGGTACTGTACAAAAAATGGATACTGTAAACAACATCTATTAACTAAAATGTTCATGTGGAAAAATATATATACGTGAATATCTACTACAAAATCTAGAAACCAAACAGGCATTAAGTAGACACATGATAAACAGTGCACAAGCCCATTAAATACCTTCAAAGCACTTTAAAGGTAAAAAAGAACTTGAGTTTATTCCAGATATATGGAATAATGTACTACAAAAAAAAAAAAAAATAGTTTAATGCTAAACATCCCCATTCCAAACTGAAATGTTTAGCCATTCATTGGCTATGTCTTGTAGGGTAGTAACAACTTGACGCCCAAAATTTTTGGGATATTATTATGGCAAGAGAATTTTATTTAATTGTTATTAGATTTCATAAATTGACTGTTGTAGCAGAACTTATTTAAAAATAATAATTTATTGTAAATATATATTGTAAATTGTAAGCAATATGTGATGATGTGTTGTGTTTGTATTAGATGCTGAAGAGCGAAACAAAGTATCCCCGAAACGTCTATAAAATATATTAAAACTATCGAGTTAAGCGAAGATAACAGTAAAATATAGAAGATCAAATATTGAAAATAATTAAAAAGTACTGTATTAATTATATACTCAAAATTATAACAATTTTAATCATACTTATTTAACAATACACGAAATTAATTAAACAAAACAATTTTTTTTTTTTTAGAATACCCTAAATTCGAGCTAAGGATTGATCGAAATGGCTTATCAACCTCAGAAATAGAACTATAACGTGAATAAAGATTAAAAAATAATGTTTATTCGTATCGGAAAAAAATAATAATGATAATAAATAAGAAAAACAAATACAATATAAATCTCTTACAGGCATTTATTTATAATTTGATCGATTTACTAACAAATTATTCATCAAAACTATTACGACAATGATATGCACAATAAAACTAAAAAAACAAAACATAAAACATAGTATTTCCATTAGTTAGACCAATTTATTAAAAAAATTATTGTAATAAAAGATGTAGCCTACCGTTGAACTAAAAGCTTCAGTGCTTTTCCAATAGATGGCAACAAAGTCGACATTTCGTAGGCATTTTACTTACTATTTATTTACGCTTTATATTTATTAAACAGTTGTGTATTTTTAAAAATTGAAAATCCCAATTTTAAATAGGAAATATTACATATTTTGTGGGTGAATAATATATTAACTATCAATGACAACGAAAATATTCTTTTGGAATTTGTTATTAAAAATATGTTAAAAGTTGAAAGTGATAATTTAAAAAAAAGAAAAGGAAATGAATTATAATTAAAAAAAAAGAAGATAATTTATTAAAATAAGAAAATTATGAACACAGTACCTTCTAATACGGATACCTTTTTTTATTCTGACTTGTTGTACCAAAAGTTTTTCTTCACATGCAGCTGTTAATTTCCTAACTGCCTAAGGTATTGGCTGTCTGGTAACCGGTTCGTATCATTTTTGCTTTTTTCGAGATCAGTATAATTAGCATATCTTAATATTCTCTGAGTCAAAAAAAGTCGTTAAAAAAAAATATAGTTCCTTCGTAGTTTTTCTCCAATATATAAAAATCTTTTTATCGTGAACCGTTTAATAGGTTTTCTTGAAACCTGAGGAATATCCAGTTAATACCCTATGTTGCGTCTAAATTAAGGGTTAAAGAGTACATACAAATTCACTCATAAAAAGCAGCAAACAAAAAATAATTATTATTATCAAACAAAGTTCAAGAAACTACAAGAGAAACAACAGTTCAAGACATACTTTACTTATACTTGGTTATGTGTTTATATCTCAGAGAACAATGGGCTTGATATAGTAGCCACAAACATAAAAGTTTCGGTACTACCGAGACAAGAATATATCAACCGCCTGGAAGGACGGAAAGAGGACTTGGAAATAATATCGGAGTACTGAAATAGAGTTAAATGATTTAACTTTGCAAGTGCCTGCTACATGCTTTGGAACTCCAAACAGTGAGTAATGCGGTGCTTAGCCAACTTCGAAGCCCTTCCTCCAGATCTCATTGTCCGAAGGGTATAGTTGCTAAAGTCCTCTTAGACGGAAATGAAAAAAAAAAGTACTACTACTGATGCTTCAACCGAAGTGATGGTGAAAGAAAAGATGAAGGGTGAGAATGAACTGCTGGGAACCAAGTTGTAATATTATTGGCTTCGATGAACAATAAAACAGACCAAAATAATTTAGGAAATGCAACAAAAAATAAAATTATATACACTTTGTATTTTGTAGGTCCAAGTTATCATATTAATAATAATCATAATATTTAAATTAATAGTTATTAATATATTAATTATCTTATATTAATCAAAAATAAAAACATCTAATCTCTGAAGCCAGAAGGAATTGATCTAATGATAAAAATCATAAATTTATTACTATAAATATAAAACAATAAAATTAATATTCAACATTATACAAAATTGCCTAAAGCGGGCTTAGAGCGCCGCCCATATCGGCCCGAGAGAAATACTTTATTTACAGGCAGGATATGCTGTCCAAATATTTTGAGTTGCCACTTACTAACACTTATCACGCATACTTATCAATCTACAATATATATATATAGATGGACATAATATATATTTTAAAAAATTCTCCATTTCATTTTAGCTCATAATATATTATATCCCTACTTTTCTTCTCCTTTTCTTTTTTATAATCCTTCTATTACTCTCTAATCTATCCCATATTTCTGTTTTCTAGTGATCCTCAAATATTTCATAATTAAAAATAACTCTTTATATAAACCCAAAAGGAAAAAAGAACTAATGAAATGTTTAAATTTTTGATATGTATACCTAAGCATCAAAATAAGTGCAAGAAATAATAAATAAAAAAAAAGGTACAGATAAATAGCAATAATAAATGTATTTTAAAAATAAATAAATAAAGAGAAAATATATAAATTTTTATGGAATAATTATATCAAAGATTTAAAAAAAAAAAAATAATTCCATAATATTTTCAATTTTTGTTTGGAATATGCATGTAACTATTTGGAAATAATAAACTACAGTGAATGGTATTCACAACGTTTTTATTTTATTATCATTCAACAAAGTATATTAAATGGTGATACATAAAGTTAAAAGTGACGATATGCCTGGTAAAAAAAGGAAGCGGGAAATAATCTCTATTGAACAAACAATTTTTTTTCCACACTACTTCAGTTAGTCATTAAATATAATATAAAAAGTCATTAGTATAATATACAAAACTTTTTATTTATTATTTTTTCTGAAACCCAAAACACGGCGTTATCTGGAACATTATTCCAGACAAACTGTTTTCTACTGTACTTGGTATATAGCGGCTCCGCAGTTGAGAAACCAGTAGTTAATAATCAAAGGGCGTACTACAGGTAGTAATATTGGTTCGCAGACAGTTCCTTCCAGACATAAACCTGATTTCTCGAGAGCTGTCCCGTCAGATCGGAAGCAATCACCTGCCTCGACTCGAGGTACAGGCAGACTCCGGATGTCAAGAAGAAGACAGATACCGGGTGGATGAGTGATGGCCCCGAGGGAGACCTTGTTTACTCCTAGCACCACCGCCTCGCGGATCGATATAGGAGTCGAACTTCTGAAAACATGAGGGTCGCCGGTAAACAAGAGTCCATGAAAGCTTTCACGGCGATACCAACATCATTTCTATTGCTTTAAATAAAAAAAAAAAAATAATTCTGTATAATCAAAGCGAATTTTATTTAATGAGATGACTGGTTGAGAAGTAAGTGTTACGGTAGATTTCTAGTAATTATTAAATCTGATCCCGGGTCTAATGAGTCAGATAAGAATGTAAACAACAATCAGTTCAAAAAAATTAATATTTTAAAAATCATAATGGCATTACCGGGGTTAAAGCAACTAAAATTTCTATCGTTAAATATAACGATCCATCAAATTGTTTATTGAATTTTGAACAGGATAAATCGTTGTTGAGATATAATAATAGATATAAGAGAAAAATAACTAAGGAATTAAAAAAAAAAATAAGAACTTTGAATAAAATTTTTTTAAAAATTTTTGACTTGTTCGTATTATCGGTGTTAATGCAACTAAAACTTTTATCGTTAAATATAATGATCATTCTCATGGTTTATTGAATTTCGAACAGGATCAATCCATGACGAGATATAATAATAGATATGAGAGAAAAAAATCCTAAACCTAAACAATAATTAATAATTAATTACATTTTTTCCTTTATGAAATTCGGACTTGGGATAAAATCTTATAAAAATATATGACTTGTTCGTACTATCGGAGTTTAAGCAACTAAAACTTCTATCGTTAAATATAATGATCAATCTAACGGTTTATTGAATTTCGAACAGGATAAATCGATGTTGAGATATAATAATAGATAAGAGAGAAACGCTAAACCCTCTATAAAAAAAATTATATAGATAGAAATTAATTTTATTAAAAGTTTTTAGAGAAATTTTGGTATATTATTTTCAATAACATACATTTGTAATCGATCAAGAAAAAAACATTTATCCCCTCTCCCTTTAAAATTTTACAAATAATGTACGTCGGGGTAAGTAATGGAGACTTATTTTACATTAATTTTGTTGAATGAGCTGTCATTTATAGGGATTTTATTATTAACTTCACATTCACATAGAATGCAGCTCTCCCAACAGAATAGATTCGAAATAAATCCTCATGTATGCACTTACCCCGACATATTTTACATACGAAAAATACAGCTTGATATTAATCATATTTTTTAATATTTAATTAATATACTAGTAGAGAGGAATACTTACAGCAATACTGCCCAAATAGTTTGGTTTCCTACATACACAGCATACTAATCAATCTATAGCCTAGACATACAATAATACTATACATAACATTTTTTTTCTTTTCATTTTATTTATTCATTTTTTGTCTATTATTATTGATCTTTATATTATATATATATATATATATATATATATATATATATATATATATATAATATTTATATATTATATTACATATTATTATTTATATATTATTTATATATTATATATTATTATTTATATATTATTATTTATATATTATATAATATTTATATATTATATTATATATTATTATTTATATATTATATAATATTTATATATTATATTATATATTACTATTATTATTTATATTATATATATATATATATATATATATATATATATATATATATAGAGAGAGAGAGAGAGAGAGAGAGAGAGAGAGAGAGAGGGAGAGAGAGAGAGATAAATATTATTAAATATATTATTACAAATATTTGATATTTTATATTATCAAAATCTAGCTTTGTGTTTTATTTACACGATCGTATTACCTGATTTTTATAATCTTAAAAAAAAAGAAGGTATTTTCGTAGTTTGTTCAATTTTAAAACAGACTTCGAAAACGTTATATATTAAACAATAATACATCATAAATATTTATGTATAATATCTATTTTTAATCAATTAATATTATATGATAAATATCGATATTTTAATATAAATTATATAATTATCGTTGTATTAATATCAATAAGCTCCTACAAGGCCATATGCTCTCAGAGCATGGAGCATATGTGTTGAATTAATGAACGGCTCTCTCACATGGTTAATGTGAGTTAGAAGGAAAAAAAAGTACTTATTAAATACTAAGAAATACAGAAAAATTAATTAAATTTCTCACCATAAAAAATAAGGAAGAAAATAATCGAATCATTGAATTAATGAATGAAATGTATAAAGCATATAGACATTTCATTCTTCATTTTTTTTTAAATATCGGATTTCGAAACCCAAAGTTTAATATCGATATTAGGGTATATTTCTTTTAAATTATCGATATTTCGATATTTTTTAATATTCCTATACGGAACTAGTTATTGGAAAGCGAAGAGTCCAAGTTCTACAACGGTCAATAGGTTGAGGAAAGGATTCGTCTCAATCAAGAAAGAACCATTCAATTTACTTCTTCACTTTAAGAGGTTTAACGAGTACTCCGGCTCAAAAGATCTTCCCCTAGGGCAAAGTTTTAAGGTGTCATTCCAAGTTTAGACTCATCTGACGCCTCGTCGACAAAGATTGGATCTGAAAATCCCGAGAAAGCTGGATAACAAAAATAATATTATTTGTATTGTCAATTATTGATTCGACAAAAGATTATGCAAGCTTCTTATAGGCACTCAACAGCTCGGTTCTTTAGTGTCTTTCTTCAATTGTTATTACCTTATATATTATGTTCAGAAATATAAAATAAATAAATAAAATGATTTATATTAATGACTGGATCATTTAAGTATAAACCGAAATTTCGTATTTCCTGGTAATAGGGAATATGTTATACATCGCACTAGTGAATGGGAACGATGTCAGATAGATAAGTGGGATTTGTATTTGATCTTTATGAATTGTTATATGAAGTATATGTGCAAAGCATTGTGCAGATTTTGAAGAAATTTTTTAGATTAGTCTAGACCTTAAAATATTTGACTATTTCCCGAGATTAGCCCAGGAGTCCAGGAAAAAAAAATCTTGAAGATTGCTCGTGCAAACAATTTTTTATTTTATATTTCAGGTTCTGATGTAGTTAAAAATCGGTTGGACACCAGAATGTCCCTATTGCCAAGCGAAAGAATAAAAAAATATGAACTCAAAATATTCAAGTATTAAACTTGGTAAGAATACTAAGAACATCAAAAATGTCTTAAAAATAGCTCTTAGCATTCCCACCCCAAACAGTTTTTTTTACTAATTTTTATGAAAATAAAAAAACAATAAGATTCTTGCTAACAATGCGCCAAGCCATACCAAACCCTTTGATGTTTTATCAAAATAATTGAACATGTTTCTTCTGCATCACATAACTGAAATAACCTATGCAGGAACCTAAAATTTTGCATAAATTAGCACCATAATGTAAGGTTTTAAAAAACCCATTTTTCTATCTTAGTCAAAACCAGAAACATAAAAATGTTTTTGAGTTGGAAGCATCTTGTTTATTTAGATCCTGGCTTAAATCCTGATTCTTAAGTACTTAAAACTGAGTGGTTTCGCCTTTACTACGGTAAAGATCCTAAATTATTCTTATTAATCGAGATCGTGTTCAGTAATCTTATAATTGGCACATTCAATAACAATTAAAAAAAAATGTTATTCCTCATTAAACGTGTACAAAAAATGAATTTATCAACGATTTTTGTTTGTTTGTTCGCGTACCATCCATCTCAAACAATCTTGCGTACCATCAGTGATGCGTGTATTTCATATCGTGCCAGTGAAATGTTCTATTAAATAAATTTAATATTGTTAAAATCAAATCAAATATTAAGAGACGCATATAAAGAAACAATGAACGAATTTTGGTTACTGCTGAAGAACCAAAAAAATAATTAAATTAAAATATTTAAAATAAGCAGAAAAATTTGATAAAACAATCATTACTTCAATGATTGTTCATGCTAATGAAAATTATTAAATAGCTAAAATATAGCTAGAGCAGGTCTCATTAAGCCTATAAATATATATCTTTAAGACATTTACTTCGTCTACAAATTATTTACAAAGAACAATTATTTAACCACTATTACTCTACATTAAAACAGAGTGCAATTAAAATAATTAATAGTAACCCTTTGGATCTGAGTACGTGATGAGGAGGGAGGTAGAAATATGCTAGCAATTAAAGCCACGTTAGCTGCAACGTTGTAAATTAACAAGATATTCCAATAATCGTTATCACCAATTAAAACATGATTATATTAATACCAATTTGAACTTATATAAAGAAATAGAAATAGAAAAACAATTTTAATCTGGGAAAAAGTCCCTTTAGAATAAAAAAAATATATAAAATAATAAAGTTTTATATTCAACCAAAAGATTTATTGATAATAAAAATAAAAAAAAAACATTGAATATATATAGTTACAAAAAAAAATATATACATATAAGAAAAAATGAAGGACGGTTGTACAACATATTCTGTACAAAGAGAAAACGAATAGGAAAGAGGAAAAAAAATTATCTGATAAGAAAAAACATTATATAAACTGTTTTTATAAAAATAATTTTAAAAGTACCATACTCATGTGGAATAAACACCAGAGAGAGTACATTTTAGTTTTCTAAAAAACAGCCCGTAGATGAAAACATAGAATAACATAAATAAGAACTCTTCTAGTAAGGTATAAGAGGAAAAAAAAATCAATAAAAATAAAAAAAACAAAAAGTGAAAAAAAGTGAAAGTGAAATGAAATATTTTCATATTCATACAAAAAAAAAAAAAAAAAAAAAAAAAAAAATTAATGGAACCAAATCCTTTTTTATATTACATCATTAACCAGAGTCAATCTGGATTGTGAAGAGAAACTGGAATAGGAGGGATTTAAAGGAGCATAAGGAGGAGGAATGCCGGATTTTAAGATGGAGGGAATTCCAGAAAGAAATGTAACGGGTAATAAGGAGTGTTAAAATGGAAGGCAGATCAGTGAAAAAGGATATAGAGGTCTGAAGGTCGAGATTTTGTGATAAGGGAGTGGATAGATGAACTGAAATGGAGGAGATTGTAGACATAGGAAGGGCGATGGTTGTTAATTATTTGGTAAAAGAATGTGCCAAGGAAATATTGTCTACAGTAGGAAGGGAATAGCCATCCTTACTCAGCATGATGGTGGGAAACAGAGAAACGCCTCGGGGTCTTATTAAAAAATCTTAAGAAGCTGTTCATAATTCTTTTAAGCCTGAACATTGATAAATGCAGTAAATATTTATAAATACATATACTTATGTATTAATCAAAGTAGTATTTGAATTTGTGGTAGGTCGAGTTTGATACCGTCCACTACAAAATTAGTCCAACCTAAACATTTTTAAAATCTCCAATCAAAGCTCAAGTACTGTTTTTTTTCGAAAATCCAATATGTCGTATCCATAATTCCGTATGGCGTCAAGAAGATCAACTATTTTCCATTTTCTGAAGAAAAAAAAAATAATTCTTTCAATTCCTAATTAATAATTTGAAGTCAGATTTTGAAAATAAAATATCCAGTGTTTCTTACCGCTTTGGGTGCAAACTATATTACAACAGATTTTTGCTGTATCTTCGCTAATATTGGCCCGATTAAAACAGTGCATTTCTTTTATTTATCAGAGCTCTTACACGATTTAATTATTTTTCAACTTAGCATCCTAAAGATATAGTTTTCGAGAATAAAAAAAATGCATAATATTTTAAAAAATGAGCATGACTAAAAAGTTCAATATGCCGTATTTGGATGTTTTCTTTTTGTTTCGTAGGGAATTTGATCACCAATCCAATGTCAATTGCACCATAAAATGCATACTTTTTGTGTTATGCGCTGATAATTTTTTTTTTTCCAGATTTTTCTCGGGGATGTATGTAAACAGTTGAAGGACTTTAATGAGAAGACTTTAGACAAGTTCCATCAAAATTGTTAGAGCTCTTTCGGTACTAAAGTATATAGAAAAACACGTGTGACACAAACTCTTCAAAAAAAAAAAGCAGAAAACAAAATATGGTCCACTCGTTTAAGAGGTCATTCTGGCACACAAACAGATTGATGGCCGAAAATACTTTTTTTGGGTATTGCGGGCTCAAACGCAGAGATCCGTTGAAAACTGCATCCCATTACAATACTTTCCTTGCGTAGTAGCAGTAGGGAAGTAAACACGATATTCAATGGGGCAACCAAAGTTGCTAATCAATCCATTCCCTTGAAGTTCAATGCTTGGGGATTTTGAAGTTGCTGAAAACGAATATGATGAAACGAATATGAATACGATTTTCTACTTTTAAAAGGAGAGTTGCACAGTTGATAGCTCAAACATATTTTTGGGTTAAACCGAATTTCGTAAGATTTGGGAGAGAACCCAAGTTTATATAAATGTACACTTTTATTTACACGATGTTAATTATTTATTTTATTAACACGATTTTTAATGTACACGATTATTATTTCAATATAATATTATCTAGGCTTATCTATCAATATTCAAGGATAAAATTATCTGAAGTTCAGTTTTCGTTTAGTTTAATGAAGATACGAATATGAAAATTATGTGGGACTATTTATGCATAATACATATTTTTTATAATGGATTTTATAAATTTAAATCCGATAAAATTCATATGGGATAAATCTGAAAAGCAATATATTTTATGGGAGGCACACTAAACGTGCTGTTACATCACTAAATCACGGCATCTATGCAAACTTTCACACCACGATTATGGTTCGATCCTAAATACAGTAAAAATCCGTATAATATATGCAAGGACTTTGGAAAGCTCTTTTATTATAAATACAAGGACTTTCAAAACTTCGGAAACTTTCCGGTACTTAAGATGCTTACACTACCAAAAGGTCTCTTTACAAACTGTAACTTGCTTCATACAGCTTAGAGAGTGTAAAAGCTTTTAAATTAATCACCAAGAACAATGATTATTTTTCTTTTTATGGCTTTAAATAAATATCGTAAACGCAATAACAGATCAATATAGGAACTTAAATAATTTTAAGACACTCAATAAAGATACTCTCTTCTAATCCGTCATCACTTGCATTTAAAAAAAATATATATTAAATTTATATAAAAAACATACATTATTTGATTATATTAAAAATAATATAATTTAAGATTTAGATAGCAATCGAGGCTATAAAATACAGGGTGTCCTTTTTAGATGGCCCGGCTGAATTTCTCTTGAACCGATAACGTTATAAAAAAAAATAAAAAATACGTATTTAATATTTTTCACCCTAGTTTAAAATTTCGACCTGTTTTTGAAAAAAAAATATATACGGGCTCTCTCAGCCCCAGTACAACTCTTTAAAATTTTAAATAGGAACCTATGCCTTCCGATACATCATTTTAATGGATTTTTGAAACTGAAATCAATGGTGAAACTAGATTTAAAATTGGTAAATAAATTACAAAGTTATGGTACAAAGTTTTAAAAAAATAAAGCATTTTGTTAGCTATTTTTAATAATAAAAAAAAATCCATACTACATACAACCAGAGGTTGGTGAATCTACATTTCATGTTCGAACTGCCTACCCTCTTCGACGATGCAAAGGTGCGATATACAGTGCTCAGTGCGATATACTGACTCGATGGATCGACAAGTATTTTCCACTCTTTACTACAGTTCTTCAACTGATGTTGAAGACTGGAGCATAAACGCTGCCAATCATATTATTTCTGTTTTTTCACTACATCTTTAAAACAAACCTTTATTATGAATTACAGGTAAAAAGATAACAAACACGATGCAATTCCTGTGTAACAAAAAAAAAATGTAAAAGCAATTTAAAAGAATTAATACTGAAACAAACAAAATGTATTTCTACCACAACTTTGTAATTTATTGACCAATTTAAAATCTGGTTTCACCATTGAATTCAGTTTCAAAAATCCGTTAAAATGATGTATCAGAAGGCATAGGTTTCTATTTAAAATTTTAAAGTTGTACTGAATCTGAGACCCCGTTTATTTTTTTTTTCAAAAACAGGTCAAAATTTTAAACTAGACTGAAAAATATTAAATACGTATTTTTTATTTTTTTTTATAACGTAATCGGTTCAAGAGAAATTCAGCCGGGCCATCTAAAATGGACACCCTGTGTATATATATATATATATATATATATATATATATATATATATATATATATATATATATATATATATATATATATGCATATAGGCTCCAATATATTTATAATTTCAATATATCCGTTTATTTTATCATTTCATTATTTTATAATAATATAATAATCTGGAAAAATGTTACTGGAATTGTACCATTTTATTATTCTTAAGTGGCTAGGTGTCCCAAAATACCAATTAATTTTCATTTTATTTCATTTAAAATAATCATAATGATGAAACAAATATATAAATATTAAGCTAAATAAATGACATAGAAATTAGAACCAAATTAATAAAAGAGTTTCTAAGAAAAAAGTACTCACCAGGCAGTCTGTAACATTTTAAAAAATTAACTAGATATATTGTACTATTTTATATTACAGTTTTGAATGATTATCGTGAAAAAATTAATGTAAATTTTCATACGAGCAGCAATATTTTATACTGACAATTATAAAAGAAAAATATTACTTTATTTGTATAAATACATTTCTAATTTTTAATATGAATTGATCACGAGTAATAATGGGATATCAGACTAAAGATAAATACATTTATTTTAATTTTATTTCATTCAGAAAATCTCTCAGAACATATTTTTTAAATATTTATATTCATATTGCGTTGCTCTATTACATTTTTTTTTATTAGAGGCGCCATCATCTCTTTTATTTTATTAATTTTAATTAAGATCTTTGGAGGTGCTATTAAGAAAGAATTAACAATTAAAATAAATTAAATTGGTTCATTATTTGTAGATGTTTCGCCCTAAGTTAAACGCCTTCCTCAGTACTAAGATATAAGATATAAGAATTACCGAATGAAAACTTATGTTAATTAGTGCTAATCCATCAGCTATTTGATTTATAATAAGTTTTAGGTTTAATAAAACTAATAAAATTTACCAAACAGAATTTACTATATTTCCCGTATTCTTAAAATATACATCTGGCGGTCAACAGTATCGCAAACAATTTTTTACTACATTTTTACCCTACTTTTAACTATACTTTTTGTTATTTTATATTTTTAAACTCATTTTCTATAATTTCAAGCAGGAAAATATTTGGTCTGTAGTTGAAAATAAATTATGAATACAAATTTATAACAAAAATTAAAGTCATACACACCAAGTAAAGAAAATTTAACCGCTACAATAGAGTATAGTCATTTAGGATTTCCTGGGCCACGTTTGTGAGGTTCAGTAATGAGAATGATCTTCACTTCTAAACGAGCCTGTGGTGAGAAGTTGGCTCCATGCCCTACTTTATTCAGATCCTAAACTCAATATAAAACAGAATTCATTCTAAAAAAAAATATATATATATATATATATATATATATATATATATATATATTTTTTTTATAACGAATCTCGTAAATTTTAAATTCCTATAGCCCTGGATTTCCTTTATTATTTAATTAAAATTTTAATTAGTGATTTAGAATAAATAAAAAATAGTGGGCTTTCTAAGTATGAAAACTGTGGTTCGAAAGGCACTTCCTCGTTCCGCATAACCCACCAATGAGTGCTACCATTCGGGGAATAAATTAGGTTCATAAAAGAGGCCAAATAATGAAGTCAAAATAAATATTTCGTTAGAAAATAATGCATATCGAATCCTTCAACTAGAAATTTCAGTTTTAAATTTTGAATAAAACAAGGACTGAGATTAATTTAATTTCGAAAATTTGTTAGATACGTCCTTCCTCAACTTGTTGCAAAATCTAGTAATAACTTACTTTTATCTCGGTAAAAAAAATATATTTTAGCGAATATAAATAGATCTTGATTCAAAGTGAAAAGAAATATAGAAATGAAATTTAATACTAACTAAATTCTAAAATTTAGTACAACAAGAGCCCATGAAAGACTTATAAGACAGACAAGGTAAGAGGTCCTGATTCTCGGCAGACAGGATGGTTAACACTGTGCTCCAAGCACCCAATTCATCAACAACCAAAGCAACCCAACCAAAATCAAATTTCGATATGCATTATTTTCTAACTAAATAATTATTTCGACTTCATAAATTGGCCTATTTTTCTAAATAAATAAAAATAACACAGGCCAACAAAACATTTTTTTTTAACTTTAATAGTTGATCTTTATAGATTTTTATGTGCTGAATCTAAATCTGGCCTTAGTTTTTTTGTATCACCCATAGATTTTCAGCAATATGCTTTGTATTATATAGTATAAACCCCTATCTAAACCCCTATACGGTATACGGGGGAATTAATGAAACACAATGTTACATCATAAGCATGGTTTGTATTTACAGGATCTACGAGGTTTTTGCGTAGAATTTTCTTCTCATCAGGTTTTAAAGACTTCCTGTTTCCTAAAGGCCAGTTCTTTCTGCACCAATGTTGATCCCTAGCCATACTGTCTCATTCACACAAGAAACATCGAAATTTGGTAAAACCACCTTGCTGACCAAGGAGCACGTTATTTTTAAATCACCACATATCATCCAACTATGACCAGAATAGCCTATTCGATTTAACACTGTTTCTAGGTTTTCATAGTTTTCTTTATAATCACAATTCTTAAATTATGGGTGATACAGCTTTTTTAATATTATATTTGGATTCAGCACCTTAAAAACTATAGGAATAAGGTATTTTCAGTACAAAAGTTTTTTCATCGTTGGCCTGTGTAATTCAAGTATCTTAAACAGCAATAAATTATTGTAAATATTTTTATATTATTTAGGCAATAATAACTTTAAAATGAAAATTTCTAGTCAAATTTTTCAATTTTTTAGTAAAAAAAATTTCTATTTCCGACCTTCTGGAAATAAGGTAACATAGCTACAATAAGGAAACCTACCAAATAAATTTAAAAAAGTCTAACTTCTTTAAAGACAATATACTTTTTTGAGTTCAAATAATCCAAATATTTCATTTTTTTTAATTTAAAACTAAAATTTCTAGTCGAAGGATTCGATATATCTTAAATATGAATATATTCATTATCTTCTAATAAAAAGTATATTCTCACATCATAATTGGTTCATTTTTCAAAAATAATAAAATAATCCTATTTCTTTTCTTTTTTAAAATAAAATTTAAAAAAACAAAAAACAATGCATCATTTTCTAATGATACGATGATAAAACAATAATTTCGATCTTATAATTTTTCAAATGTTCTATATAAAACAGTAAACAGCAATACATTATTTTAATTTAAAATAATAAAATATTTTTTTTTTTTTATAAATCTAAATTTTCTACTTAATGAACTTCTGCAAGACATACTTCTTCACCTTTTCTTCTACATACGAGTTTTTTCTTATCCTTACCTCCTCCCTTGTAGAAGAACAATCTCATGCATGCGATCCTCCATTCGCTCAGAAAGTACTTCTTATCTAAACACTCCTTTAATATCCCAATGCGTGTCTTCTCGATGTAAGGGGCACTATTCTTGAGAATCGTAGCGTCTGCCGATCATCTGACTCTCCACGGTACGACGATGGCCCCGTATATCCCACGTTGGGTAAAGATCGGTACCTGGCGGGTGTAACGTGGTGCGTCTAACTATACTGTCTGCTTCAATATCCTGCGACGGATCATCTCTAGTTTAAGTATAGTTGATGTAAATATTTGCTGATTCCTCCAGGGTGGTTGCCTGGGCTGCTCCTAATCTGATAGGCGCCATCATACGTTGTGGCTTCATTTTGCCAAGTGCTAACCTGTACAATATACTCCAGAAATTCATCATTGATTCCTCAACCATAAATTCGTCCAAGGATTTACTCTTCTGTTGGCGCATTCCGTTTCGGTAAAACCGGTACATAAGCTTGAACTCTTCTCGGAGCGCATATTTCCTCCTGGTAACTACGCCTAGATTTTTCTTATATATTTCTTGAAACGCTTATAATTCAAAAACGGCTCATGCCGTAATTTTATTCTCAGAAACTTCCCCCTTCTCCCTCCCAAAAAAATCAAACATGGGTATCTCAAATAGCAGTAAATAGCTAACCAGTATATAATAAAAACTTAAGATATAAACCTAAAGGAGCAAAAACTTAACAAGAGACATAAATTAATTATTATAAACAATTGGAAGATTCCAAAACACAAAGCCTCAAGTCTCTAAAATACCGGTAACCAACTAACTAGTCAACGTTTCGCCAATTCAGGCATCATCAGGACATACACCAAAAATCACATCTATAAAGACCAAACACAGCAAATCTCACATCAACCGTCCAGAAAGACGCATCAGAGACCGTACATCATTCCAAGACATCCAATCACACACTGAAGGCAAAGGGCGGTAACATAACAACTGAAGAAATAAATATTCAAAACTAATATTAAACCACTCGAAAATAGTTCAACAGAAAGTGAAGGATGTGTTTAATTGTTTTCGAGTAATTTACTATCTCTAATTGGTTAGTATTTTTAGGCTGTTTATGTGAGAAGTTCTATCGGTGTTTTGCATTTATTCGATTCAATATTTTTCAGTCCTGATGATGCCTGGGAGTTGGCGAAAAGTTGACTGGCTAGTTATTTACCGGTATTTAAGATATTTAGTTTTGGAATCTTCAAATTTACTAACTTTTACAAGATTAATATAGAACTGACTATATTAACTCATTTAATAAACAAATTAAATATACTGAAAATACAGGAGGTAACGATAAAACTGCCTTCGATAATAAGTTAGGCTTTTGCTGAAGAGCAGTGGAGGTAGTTGTTGGACGAGATTTCCCCGAAAGGGGATGGAGGGAGAGAAAAATGCGAAGTGTTATAAACCAGGACCGAAGGGAGTCACGTAATCCGCTAGCTGTCTGCAAAGAATCCCTTTTTCTCTTCAAAAAACGTGGTTTGCCTTGGAATTATATTCTCTTCCTCAAACACTTAATTTTTTTTTTTTTTTCGAAATTTGTAAACTTTTATTATAATTGAATATAAAATTGAATACTTTATAGTGAAGATGATGCGCACCTGTTGCTGTAATTAACTTTCTAAATACCTGTTTGCCATAGATCAATCGATTTTAATATATTTTTTATTTACATTTATTTTTTTGCAAGAGATCACCAAATGTTAGTCAACACGAAAACAAAACGATAATTTTTGGTTTAATTTATTCAGACTGTCGAAGTTTCCGAAGGTCCGTCCATGCTGGCCATCTTACAACATCGATTGGGCCATTGTACCGTTGGGTACAACATCGGTACAGACGGACAAAATATTTTTTTTAAAAACATCCATTTTAATTGAAATTACAGCACAGACTAACTAACTTTCTCCAACAAAAACATGATAAATAGGAGAGTCCATAATAAACAAAATATGTAAACGCAATTCAATTGTAAAGGAGGGATTAGTAATATCAACATAAACAGACATATTTTTAAAAACCGATATTACTTATGGTATCACCTGATACATTTCAAATTTCTTATTAAACTTTATTAAACTGAAGAATTTGTCGTGTTGTTAATCTTACTGTTGCTGGTGTATGTGATTTAAATTTCACTTTTGATTTTGGGTTTTTGAGCTTTATTTTCAATTTATCATTTTCTTAAGCACATTTACTGTAATATATATATATATATATATATATATATATATATATATATATATATATATATATATATATATATATATAAGTTACAACCCGACTAACAAAAAAAAACAACTAGTTTTTGATATCACAATTACGAAACATTTACAACTATAAGATTTATTTACAGATCTAAATAAAAAAAACCTTCAAAATCGTTTACGATTGGTATTTTCCCTCAAGTCAATCTAATAAAAAAAACAATAAAATTTATTGCATGCACTTTGATAACTTATATCTCTGCCCAATGAAACTTTTTATCGGAACACGCTACGGTCTTTACGACTATTAACTGACCTACGCAAATCGTTAAAGTTTTATCAGAGGCAGTAAAACATAGACCAAATCAACTCTGTATATTTACTGTTAAATGTATGTTTTTTTTTTTATTTCTAAACATCAATAAAGAAATGTTTAAAATAAAATTTATTTTCATTATTACTACAGAATAAAGTTTGTTAAAGAATAAACGTACAGCGTTATATTTTACCAAAGCTAAAGGAAAAATTCCGTAGGGCGATTCAACAGCCCAGAAATGATGACCGGAAACTGCCCATTGCTTGCCTCCATATAAACGGTTGTGGGTGTGAGGGGTGGGTGGTTTTCTAGGGGAAAAGGGAGGGAGTTGTAGCTCCAGATTCCGACAAAATGTATCCTCCTTTAATAAAATCAGTTCCTAACAAAAAAAAAATATATTGAATTAAAAAAAAAATGAAAACTCTAAAAATAAAATATATTTACTAATCAGAAGAATTGGGCAGCCGCCTATAATACGACTAAATTTTTAATTTTATACTAAATTAAATTATAACTTTAAATTTATAAGTTGGCGCCAATTGGCCAGTTGGTCTCAGTTGGCGCCTAACTATACGCCACTCAGCCCTTATGTCCTAAAACTTAGGCTGAAACGCCAGCACAAATTATATATATATATATATATATATATATATATATATATATATATATATATATATTTATATATTATATTTTATTTTCTTAGTTGTGTGTTCATTTATTGACCGCTCCCCCAACCAAGATTCTCCTTTATAAATTTAAAGGCTATTCAAAATGACAACAATTCTATACAATTAAAAAATACGAAAAAAATGTTTAGTCATTGATCTTGAAAAAAAAATTTCAACCGGATAAACAATTAGTCCGATAACAATTGATTTGAATAGATATTTAATGACAAATATAGAAGGAGCTCTTGGTTCACGACTCTTTTTTCAAATTATTAACATTCGTCTAAAACTTGCTGAGTGGCTTCATTTTAACGTAACCTACAACTTTCATATCTACGGAAATTCTCGACATGAGGCAGTTTCCAATCTAAAAATCGGAAAATGTGCCAATTTAATTTAATATTCAGGTCAATTCAATTGTATGAACAACCCTTCAATTTTCACTTGAATCGTAAGATAATTTGATAAGAAAAAAAAAATATAGGCCTACAAATATGTTGGGCCGTTTGCGTGATGATTTGAATGGACAAAAAATCCGTGCTCATATTTCGCTAAATATGGAAAAAAAAAAAAAAAAAAACCAGCCATAGAGGTACCTGGTCTAATAATGTAAAAAAACACACACAAAAAACAAACAAACTTCCGTAGTGGTACCTAGTCTAATAAGACAAAAACCATGATATAATCTACTTAAACCTTGGTGAGTACTCACATGAATTTGATTTCTTGTCTTAATAAAATTCATAATTCATGAATGTTTTATAATACTAATTTATATTAAATTTAATTTAATTTGTATGATAATACCAAAATGTATTTTGAATTGCTTATTTTTGAATTTTTGTGTGTTTTTAGAACTGAAGATGAATGTATAACATTCGAAACTAATTTTCAATAAAAACAAAATTATAGAAGTGGCAAACAATTTATCAATCCCTAATTAAAAACCATGCTAAATCATGTAGCAAATTTTATGAGCTTTAATTTTGTATATAATAGTCATATAGATAGGACGCATGTTTTCCAAGACATAAGTGAATAACCAAAAAAAAACGAGACTTTCTACCGTCTCATTTTTGTAGGTTAAGCGATACGCCCAATATTTTTATAGGCCACTGGATTAATTAATCACAGAATAGATCACCAATCATGTGTGCTTCGTAGCAGTTAACTAATAAAACAAATCAATCAAATCTGTTAATCAGTAAAACGGTTATCGTAAAATTGGCATGTTTAGAGCGTAAATCTGAACAAAATGTCTATGAAAATCTTTTTTGATTTTACTAATGTTTATTAAACAATTACGTGAAAATCAGTTGGTTGTTTATAAATTTTCATACCTTCGTTATGTTTAGACATGTTGGGGGTGGAGTTCAAGCCAAACGGCTCAACATATTAGCAGGCATATATTTTTTTGGATTCCCTAATCAAATTATCTTGCGATTCAAGTGAAATGCAAAGGGTTGTTCATAACTTTTGATAGTTCATAAATTATTAAATTGACATGTTTTTCGAATTTTAGATTGGAAACGGCCCCATTTCGAAAATTTCCTTAGATAAAAAAATAGTAGGTTACGATAAACTGGAACCAATCACGAAGTTATAGTTTGAAGAATATCTAATGTGGACAAAAAATGACTTCCTTGTAAGCATATTAAACAATAACATATTGTTTTATATATATATATATATATATATATATATATATATATATATATATATATATATATATATATATATATATATATATTATTATATATTTATATTTATTATATATTTATATTCATTATATATTTATATAATATATAATCACTCAAAAAGTGATCCTGAATTTGGTTACTAGTTTCCGAAGATTGCAGTATCTCAAAATCGACACTCGGCGTCGCGACATCCATCTATTAACACACACGCATATTCTTGTTTCTAGAGGTCTCATTCTGTTATTATATGTCATTTTCTTTCAGCAGGTAACTACTAGTTTCCAAGAGATTTCGTGACAACATTAGAACTGTCCGTATCACTAGGTAAAGCATTGGAAATCGACAGTTTCGACATTTTAAGCGGAAGAACCCACTTAGCTTATTTCTTATTCTCCTGCTGCAGATTTGTTCATCTCACAAATGGGGAGGAAAACCAATATTTTACACTAAATTTTAACACTTTAAACAAGTAATAAAAATGTTTAACTGGATTGGAAACAAAATCGCGTTTGTAACCTTTATTACTGAACCATATGAACTCCGTATTTAATTTTAATATAATTTTTTATGTAAGTTTATTATGATCTTCAAGTAAAGTACCCTTTTCAGCTCACCAATTTTAATCGAAATCTAGTAAATACATTGATATCGATATAAAAGTCCTATTTACCAAATTTGAGATGTTTTACATTATATTTTAATATAATTTTTGATGAAAATCAATAATGACCTTAAGTGACTTCCGGTAATAATGTAGTGACCAAAAAGGGAGGTTCACAACTAGATTTTTCAGCAATCCTAAATACAAAATTTTAACTTTCTACGGCTAAACGTTTTTGTGTTATGCGTACAAACGTACGTACAGACGTCACGACGAAACTAGTCAAAATAGATTCAGGGATAGTCAAAATGGATATTTCCGTTGAAATCTGAAAACTGAAAATTTTCGCGATTACAATACTTCCTTTACTTTGTACAAGGAAGTAAAAAGGGCCACGCACTAATAAAGACGATATAAAAAAAATCATAAAATCATCGATCGAAAAAGGTATAATCTCAAATGTTTTGAAAAAATTAAAAAACATATATATTCCCTCACCATTTGCAAATAATAAAATCAATTGACCATGGGCTGCTCGAGTAAAATCGTAGGAAAGAATTAGTGAAGGTATTACGTGAGGTGGTGCTTAAAAGTGTAAAACAAAAACTTTAAATCTGATTTACCAATAATTTAAATTTTTAAGTGGTATCTTTATTCCCCGATGTGTGATATATTTATTTGTACCTATTGTCCTATATGAGTCAATAGAAATATATGGAGTTGTTTTGTACCTTACTACGTTTTCCAGTAATGATAACAGTTGCCTGGAAGGTGGGAAATTACAGGGGGGGATGTTGATTTAGCCGGATTTAGGATGAGGTTTGCTGAAGCCAATCCGGCCTGGCCAAGTTTGACAACTAATCAGACACTGTGATCCCGGGCGGACCACGAACGCATCAACCGGCAAGGATCAACCTAAATCAGTTTCCTAAAGTAACTCGTAATAATCTGCATAATGTTGTAATATATACATTGTATTTATTATTTTATATTGTAAGTATTCGATAAGAGGCCTGGAGATTTTTTTCTTTTCTCTTCCATAGTAACCCTAAGGGACGGACGTAAACAAAAAAATAACTTACAGGTTCCTTGCGACAGGTATACTACTTGTATAGTAACGCTTTATAGTTACAATTAGATAATATTATTAACTATTGAAAATTATATAAGAAAATTAAGCATGGCAATACAAAACATAATAAAATGTGAAGAAAAACAAGAAAGAAAAATAAATAAACAAAACAAATAAACATAAAAAATAAATACTAGGTTGTTATAAGTCTTTATGCATAGAATAAGTTTTATTTAGAATTCAGTATAAATTCTATATATTAAAATTATTCATCAAAATATAGACCATCATTGACAATTACTTTAACCGATCTTTCTGACGAATTGACGAGTTGAATTTGGTTGTCCTTGGTTTTCAAGGCGGAAAACTCCTCACATCCTGATTTGACATTCCTGTTGTTTTTGAAATGCCTTTCAAAAAATATGAAAATGACCGTAGAAGACCATAGCAGTGCAATGTCAGGGCTGTAAGGAGGATGGGATAAGATGCTAACACCCTCCATTTCTGAAAATATTTCATCAATTAATAGCCAACGATTGCCTGGAGCATTGTCTAGCTGAAACATCACGTTAATATGATTGACCAAAGCAGGGGTCTCCTCTTTTAAAACTTATAATATTTTAATTAATATTAAATATTTAAATATTAAAACATTAAATATATTTCAACTCTGTTAATCTTCTTCCACTTTAAGGTGGCACATCTTCAATCCCACAAAACGTACAAAACCCAATCTAATTTTACCTCAAAATTTTGGGCTGAGTTTCATAAGGGGATAAATTCCTGATTCTCAAAACAACCGCTTGGAGCGCCAATGACCAATGAAGCAATAATGAAAGGTAGGCATTTTTTCGTAGCCTTATTTTATTGTGTTTAATCTACTTTGTTAAATCATGGAGAAATATCATGAAGTAAATACGACAGTATCGAGAAAAAGCCTCAGGATGAAACGAATTAGGAAAGGAAGTTGTTAAAACATCAGATAATTGTAAAATCTATATTTACCATTTTTTTTTTTTTACGTTTTCACATTTACCGATTCCAATATAATTAATAAATTTGAACTTATTAGATATATGGTTCTTGTGCTCGAATGATTTAATACAAACAGCTCAAACAAAAACAACAAAAATGTTCCATTGTGATGTAAGTTTATTTTTATTTTTTAAATAAATTTTACTCAAGTCCTTCGTTGTCTGTAATTTTGCTTCAATGAATATGCATTTTAATTTATTTTTATTTTTAGCTCATGCAAGCTGCTTTATAATAAAGTTCCTATCCGAAATCACAACAGTTGAAGTATTTTTTGGCGTTTTTTATTAAAAATTAAAAAATACTCAAAAAAAAAGGTAATAACTTGAGAAATTGTATATACTTGGTTTTGTTTTTTAATTTCCTATTCATGTCATTGTTTGATATTAATGGTAAATTTAATCATAGAATTTGTCGAGAGAAATGAGTTTTTCATTGCTTAATGACTTTTTTCCCCTTTTTATTTTGAATGGGATAAATCCAATTTAATTATTTAATTTTTTTAAATTTGGTTTTTAGAAAAGTCAAAAAATATTTTACAAACTATGACTGATTTAGTTCAGAAAATTGTATGCAATAATAATTATTTCATAAGAACAATAACCTGAATTATGCATATTTTTGGGTTTCCTGAAAAATTTTCAAATTTGGAATTATCTCCTTTTGTATTCTCCACACCTCATATAATAATAATAGTGGTTCCTCCAACAGCTGTTTCTGTAATAACACTAATTATATACACCACGCTGATAGTTTTTAAAACTAAAGATAACTATTAATTAATAGATATAAAATAAAAAAATTTAGATCGAATGGCAATAATATAAGCTTGGCTAAACAAAAAGGCCATTATTGTAACTGCAATTGCCTAAGAAATCTCATTGGTAGAGAAAACTAACCAAACGCATTCGTTAGTTGAGGCTATTTGTTGTTTCTGAAATAAGAGGGAATAAATCTCCTTGTCGAAACAAACTACTGCAGAGCAAATTCTTTAGCACACTCAATTAACCCTTTTAATTTGTCTCAAATCGTTCCAGACGAGGAAAACGGATAGAAAATACGGTCAGTTTTTCCGTTAAAAGGAACCACATATGTTACCCTAACTGCCTCCGTTAAGGAATTGATGCCGGGCCAAGTCATTGAGGAATTTAATTAAAATAAGTTTCCTTTTTTATCTTTCTCATCCAACGGGTTTCCTTGGTTTGCCTTTTCTGTTCACTTGTCTGATAGATAAAAGATAAAAGGTGTAATAGATAAGATATCACCTATCACCTTGTATTTCGCCATTGATTGACAAATAATTGAGAGAAGTAGAAACTAATAGAGAGAGCAAACATCGCGAAAATTTTCGGTTTTCAGATTTCAAAGGAAATATCCATTTTGACGAGTTTCGTCGTGACGTCTATACGAATGTTCGTACGTGCGTATCTCGCATAACTCAAAAACGGTTAACCATAGAAAGTTAAAATGTTGTATTTAGAATTATCATATAATCTAGTTGTGATCCTCCATTTTTGGTCACTACATGATTACCAGAAGTGGTACTTTACTTGAAGTACATTATATTATATACTTTATATAAACTTATATACTTATATATACTTATATATACTTTGCAAAGTATATTAAAATACTTTGCAAAGTATTTTAATATAATTTTTGATGGAAATCAATTATGACCTTCAAGTAAAGTACCACTTCCCGTGATTAAGCAGTGACCAAAAAGGAAGGTTCACAACTAGATTTTACAACAATCCTAAATACAAAATTTCACCTTTCTACGGCTAACCGTTTTTGAGTTATGCGAAATACGAACGAACGAACGTACATACAGACACCATGTCGAAACTAGTCAAAATGGATTCAGGGATGGTCAAAATGGATATTTCTGTTGAGATCAGAAAACCGAAAATTTTTGGCGATTACAATAGTTCCTTTACTTCGTACAAGGAAGTAATAATGCAAAACATCTCAAATTTGGTATTTAAGACTTTGATGCTAATATAAATAGCAGAATAAATTCTGGTAAAAATCGGCAAACAGGAAGTGGTACTTTACTTGAAGGTCATATTAGACTTTTATCAAAAATTATATTAAAATAAAATGTAAAACCTATCAAATTTGGTAAATTAGACTTTTATATCAATAAAAGTAACATAATAGATTTTGGTTGAAATTGAAGATCCGAAAGGTGTACTTTACTTGAAGGTCATAAGAAACTTACATCAAAAGGTACATCGACATTTATTATAGAGATCATATGGTTCAGTGATAAAGGTTATAAACGCGATTTTTTTTCCACTCTAATTAAACAATTTTATTGCTTGTTTTAAGGGTTAAAATTTAGCGTAAAATACTTTTTTTCCTCCCCATTTACGAGTTGAACAAGTCTGCAGTAGAAGAGTAAGATATAAGTTAAGTGAGTGTCAATAGATGGGCGTCGCGATGCCGAGTGTCGTTTTTGGAATACTGCTATGTTCGGAAACTAGTAACCAAATTCAGGATCACTTTTTGAGCCACCGATTTACAGTTTAATAGGCGTACAAGGAAGACATGGGGTGTCCACATCATTTTTTTTATTGGCTTTACTTTCTAGTCCAGTGTTGTATTAAAAACTTAGCATCCGTCAAACCAATAGGTTGGCAACATTTTTTTGTTTTTAACGGTCATATCCTGACGTATTCAGTTGACGCTTGACTACCACTCAGGTACGTAATTCTGTTAATTGTTTCTCTATCCTTATTGCTTTTATTTTTCTTCTCCACATAGGATAATTACTTATGATTAGATAATACCACCTTATTTTAATTCCTTGTTTTTTTACATACATGTTTCCATGTATTTCATTATATCTTACATAGAAATCATTTGCATTACTTATATGATCATAATTAAATTGATATACTTTTCATATTCCTGGATCTTCATCGTAGAAGTTATCATAATAAGTATTTTAAATGGATTTTATTATATCTTTCATATCATTCATCATCATCTGTCTTTCTATATTTTCACAATATTTTAAATATCTTTATTTTCATTATCTATTAACATACGTTTCATTATTCTTAATTTTCACATTATGATTAGCACATTTTTCTTTATAATTTATTTCTTTTATTTTTGTCATCTTATTTTCTTATCCTACTGTTTGTTAACTTTGTTTTACTATTACTGGTACTGACACTGTTGTTACACCTATTTTTATCTCTTTTTTTTCTTAGCCCTTATGATGGCCTAAAACTTAGGCCGAAATGTCGGCACGCATTATAATAAGTTATTTATTTACCGCACCCACCACCTTGATACATTTTCCACGGTCAACCATACTGTCATCATTAATTTTTTTTTTTAATTTTCAATTTAAAAACTAGCTTGCTCTAGTAGGGAATAATTCCGTGTTTCGTTCTATAAATTTAAACCTCAATAAATAAATTCAGTGTAGCCTTATATTCCTGGATTCTATCTGAGCCCAAAATATATTAAATAATTGTAAACAAATAAAATTGTATCAATGTTTTTAATTACTCGTACCTAATTATTTTTGTAAACGGGGGTCTTTACTGGACAATAATTTACATTTATATCGACACAACAAATATGAAAGATAAAATTAATATTTTATACAATATATAGATTGGACTGTCTAAATTGTGAGAAGGTTTATTTATATCGGGAAAACTTCTAAAAAACTCAAAACTAGAGTTAATCAACATGTTAATCAACCTTACAGAATTAGCACATAATAGTTTTTTAACAAAACTGCATAAATTTGATTTAGACAGGCCTAAAATATTAGGCAATAAAAAAATAACTAAAAATAGGAAAATCTTAGAAGCAATATACATAACCAAGAATTTAGAAAAATCTTTAATTTACAAAACTGACACAAAGAATCTTAATGGCCATTATTCAGATATTATAAATAGAAAGATAAAATTAATATTCTATACAGACAAAATACAATATATATATATTGGACTGTTTAATTTGTGAGGTTTATACTGCAATATAAAAATATTCATTTTAGTTCTGAAGATGGAAATCACGGCTCTGAAACGTTAATAAACGTATAAAATTAGTTAATAAAAGCTACCAATTTGGAAGTATGATAGCCAAAATTTCCAACTAAATTATAAAAACTTCCTACAAAATTTTGTAAATATCAAAAATTAAATAATCGTAAACAAATAAAATAGTATTAATGTTTTTATTTACTCGTATGTATTTATTCTTGTAAACGTAGGTCTTTACTCGATAATAGTTTACATTTATTTAGATTATCTCTAAGGCAATATATTTTCTCCAAAATTTAGGGGATGCTACGGCGTATGGAAAATCGATAGACGCACTATACAGAGTTAACGTAGCGTCGCTAAATGGAAGTCGATACAAACAGCCAGAGAAGCTCCTACAAGACCCGATTTAACAATATTTATGTACAAGCCTCTAGTGTTAATCATTTTGATTAAGACAGTATCGAATAACCATGACTAATGAAGTTGTAAAAATTAAGAATAAATTATATTTGCTAATCAAATAATGAACGAATGAAAAAAAAAAAGTTTCATTTAATAAAATAATGCTATAAAAATGTTAAGATTAATAAATACAGGGCACATATATAGTGCCGTGTAATAAACCTAACAAAATAAGCAACAAAATGATTCGTTGGGGTGATCAATCAAATGAAAATATATATAAAAAAAAAGTTGTATTCATATCTTATTATACCTGCCAAAGTTTCGTCTATCTTCATAGTAGCAACACAGATATGAAAAAAAAACCTATAGAAACCGATGGAAATGATACAAAAAGAGAATATATGAAAATAATTATTGACAAATGAGGTAAAAGAAAATAGATAAAATATATATCTATATAAAAAAACAAGGATAGACTAGAAATTTATTACAGGAAGTAAATAAAGCTATATTAAATCATAACGAATGAAGGAGTAAAACCGAGTTTTTTTTTACTGGAAAGAAGAAAAATCTTCAGCAAAAAATGTTCTTAATTGTGAACTCAAAAATCTGTAACGCCATTATTATTTCGTGATAGATTATTCATGATAAATATATTATTTCATGGAAGCTGTTAATAAATATTTAGCCATTTATTTATTAATTTATTTTTTATTTTTATGAAAATAACTTTTAATTTGAAAATATAACAATCAACAATCGAATTATTAATGAAAAATGAAGTAAAAGAAAATAGATAAATATATTTATAAAAATTTAGGATACACCAGAAATTTATTACAGAAAGTAGATACAGTTATGATAAATCATAGGGAATGAAGGAGTAAAACCGAATATATTTTTTAATAGAATTGAAAAAATAAATTAATAAAAATTCTGCAAAAGTTCGAATTAATTAAGAATTCGAATATCAAAAAAAAAAAGAAGAAAAATCTTCAGTTAAATGTTCTTAATTAAGAACTCAAAAACCTCTCATTATTATTTCTGTGAATTCAAGATAGATGTGTGATTTCATGCAAGCTGTTAAAAAATATTTAGTTGGATTTTTTTTTTTTTATAAGAAGTTAACTTTTGATTCGAAAAGATAACAATCTACAATTAATGAGCTATATATAATATTTCTAACTGTCTCACATTTTTCCCATATGAATAAAATATAAAAAAAAAACATTATTACCTAATTATGCAAGTTTTTTTTTGACCACTTACTTAATTCATTCTTATCTCATATTAAAAAAAAAAAAAACTAGTTTCACTTAAAGTAATGCATTCATATTTTCAAAAAAACAATTAATTATTACAAAAATGTATACTACAGATCATTAAGTTTTATTAAAAAATTGTAAAATATTAATAAATTATACTTTTATATTTTACATTTTCATTATTCTGATTTTGATATTCCTGGTTTATTATAAATAAAACAGAACATTTCAAGAATTCAGTTACTAGTGAAAAAAATAAATGTAATAAACCCAATTTTTGTGTTTTTATACGATTTTTGCGATGAAACAATGAATATTGTAAAGATTACATGTTTTGTACTTTTTTTTAAAACTTTTAATTTGCATAAATATATATTATACTGTGTAATAAAAGACAAGGCATTTTGGAGTTGAGTATGACAATCAGAAATAACTTGAGATGAAAGTTTATGGAAATAATTTATGACATTACTAATACAAAAAAGAGAAAACTAATTTTTTATTTTATTTTTTCATATTTTGGCGAGGAGTCAACCAAAATAACTAAATATTAAACAATTTACATACCGTAACATTTGTTATGGCTTATTTGAGTTAAGATTACATTTTAGGTTATTCCCTGGATTGGACTGTTTGGGCCATCCCCTCTCTAAAAACTGTAACACAAAACTTATAATCATGCTAGGAGGAGGTACCATCCAGTACAGTTAACCATTATAAATTCACATCTTATCGTTATTAGGACCTCAGTTAAATGATTAAAGGACCTAACCTTTAATTTTAATAATTAATAGAGTAAATTTAAAATTAACAATAATGAAGTAATTTCGAACTAAACAAGATATAACAAGCATTTGGATATTTATCCAAGGAAGAAACTTTGCAGTAATTGTGCACGAGTGTTTCTCCAGATCGCTGGAGTGAAAGTATTCTCGCAAGTTTAGCACTTGTACAACTTACAGGCAACAATGGGGCTTCTCCGAGGGGGGGAGGGGGCGTTGCTCGTTTAATCCAGGAACAAATCACTTTTAATCAGTGACATCGAAAGTTTCCTTAAAAAGAATTAGTTAACGTCAAATGTTATTTTTTTTTTTAAAAAAGAATAATAGCGTTCTTAGGATTATATATTGTCAGGTAAGCAGTAAAAAAAAAGTAACTTTAAAAAATAAAACATAAAATAAAATTTTTATTACAAGGCGATGTTTCAGCCCCTATGGGCTAGAATAGATCAGAGATTTATATTTGAAAAATCTGGTGCGGTGCACGCATACCACAACTTTCTCTTAACACTCTAAAATAATAATATTTTTAACATTATTTTTGAAGAGTTCACATAAACATAAAATATTTACATAATTCAAATAAATCACTTGAAATAAACTCAGAAGAATTCACTTCAAGTCTTCTCTCACAAAATTACAATAAATTAGTTTTTAAACAATTTTAGTACAACAATTCTTTATGATATGTATTTTTAGTTTGTCAAGATGAAAATATATTTACAAGTTTCGGTTTAGTTTCCATAAAATAATAAAGAAGTAGAAATTATGAAGTTAATATCTACTTTTATATTATTAAATTACATTATTAAAGAGCATATTGTTGAAACAACAAAATTACTTACATATATTTACATTATTTTATTTTACTATTTGTTTTCATATTTTTTTTTGGTTATTTTTATTCTTCTTTCTCTTTTTTTTTTTTTTACTTTTATCAGTTTTTCTTGATTTATATCTGTTTAATTAGGGATTGATAAATTATTTGCCACTTCTATAATTTTGTTTTTATTGAAAACCAGTTTCAAATGTTATACATTCATCTTCAATATTTTTTTTTTTATTGAAACTAGTTTCAAATGTTATACATTCATCTTCTAGAACTGAAGATGAATGTATAACAATTGAAACTTGTCTTCAATAAAAAAAAAATTATAGAAGTGGCAAATAATTTATCAATCCCTAATTAGATCGACCCTTCTATACCATCATGAACTGATTATATCTGTTTGTATAAATCTGTGCATCTCTGATTATTTTAGCCCATATATTTGGGCCGGCTTGTAATAAAAATTTCACTTAATGTTCAATTTTATAAAGTCATATTGATTGATTACTTGATAGCTATTGTATATACTATACGGTAAATCTTTCATCATCTCTAATAATTAGTCGATTCAATGAATGAACAAAAGGGGCGTGTACAAAACGTGGAGAAGTGGGAAGCATTTTACTTTGAAAATTTGTTGAGGGTACTAAGGAAATAAACGTACCAAAAGTCCCCACCCCTACCCATGTCGCATGGGGGTGCAAAGGCCTCTTTTTGCGAGTTTTCACTAATATCTTGAAAACGGTGCGTAGTATAGGAAAATGTGTCTTATCCAAAATCAACGCTAACGTTTACTTCAAGAATGCTCATAATGATTATCTTCGTAGATACTATAGTTTTCGACATATAAATTGATTTTCCTTGTTCTCCATGTTGTTTACAAACTCTTCGTTCTCTGGACTAATTGTTCTTAATTAATAAAAGTAATTAATTCATTTCAATCCTTGTAAATGTGCACTGACTTCAATGACCCCAGCTATCTATAATACATAATACATAGAAAGCCAACACTGTAGGGCCAATAGGTTTATATATATTAACATGCTTCCAAGAACGTTACATTGCCAAGTTAACAGAACATACTCATTATGAATAACAATGATATTGTTTATTCAAAATGTAGTCAATTATTTTTTCAGTGTCATCCTCAATTTTCAGAATAATGATATATTATTATGATTATCATAGTTTGTTAGTTATCATTTTAGTATTATCAGTGAAATAGAATCAGTGAAAATTAACAAAAAAAACTTAACCTTCTTTTTTTTTTTTTTTAATGTGTTATCATTTTACAGTATTAAGAGTACGTTGAAAATTACCATTTATGGGTAAAATTCCATCTATGGTAAATATTGCCTCTAGAATAGATTATGAATAAATCAATAAATAAAAATAATAGATATTATTGTTAACTCTAGCCAACAAAAGTAACCTCTAATATTTGAATTAATCAAGCTATAGATTAATTAAACTTAAATATGATAAACAAGCAATTTCGGAACTAGATCTGTATGTCTGCTCATTAACTCAATGGACAGAGAATTTTTTTTTTTTTTTTTTACCGAAATTGTTATTTTAATATTTTATTGAATTGTTATTGTTATTTTTTTCGATTTAAGATGTATCATAAAAAATCTGTTTGTTTCGCCGACATGACCACGTTGTTCGATTTTCTTCAAGTTTGGCACAAATTTTCCTCGAAGTCAGGACGACTTGTGGGCTGGTATTTTTATTTTTTAATTCCGATTCAAGATGGCGGTCGTTTTAAGTGTCCCGTATCATCAAGATTCTGTTTCGCCTTTACGACCACAAGCGTTGTTCGTTTTTCTTCAAATATGACATAAATATTCCTTATTTGAAGCATACATTTTTATTATTTTTTTTTTTTTACTCAGTAACACGAATGGTAAAGGGAAAACGATTTCGGAAAATTCCAATAATTGTGAGGAGATTAAATTATCTTTTGAAAGAAAAAGAGAAAAAAAAAATGAGAGCAGCAGTACGATCTTTGATAATAACTAAAAAAACAAAATTGAAAATATCAAAATGGAGGGGGGTGGGAAACAAGTTGAAACCACCAAAAGGCCCTTACAAACAAACTTTCAACTCTATAACACTATTTGGAGGTACGCAAAACATTAAAAACCGGTTAATATAGTAATAGAGGCCGAAATATTAGCACAGGTATTAACCGAATATTATTCCTGGTTCTATGGAATTGTTTTGCCTGGAAAACGACCATACATACTAAATTTCAGCAAATATATATATATATATACACACACACACACACACACACACACACACACACACACACACACACACACACACACACACACACACACACACACACACACACACACACACAGACACGAAACCTAGCAAGTCCCGTTTTAGCGATTATAAAACGGATTTAAAATAAACAACTCCCTCCCACTCCGATGATATTAGATGCAGAGCAAAAGTCTATTATTTTCGGAGAATATACGACTAAAAATTTATCGATTGTACAATTGGTTCGGTGAATATTTGTATTTTTTGATTTATTTATAACTCTTTAACTCGAATCTTGGTATTTTTAAACATTGAGATCTCCAATTATATTACTGGATACCGTCGATATTACAAGAGGACGGACGATTTGAACTGGCGTGACAGATATTTATGCAGAGCTAAAATCGTATTTAGCGCAATTGAGTCGTGATTAGAATAGACAGATATAAAATAAAATAAAAATACCTAAATTGGTACTCTTAAGTCTACTGTAAACAGAACTGCTAATAATTGGTTAATATTTTTTTTTTATATTTAGAACAGATTAATTAAAATATATTATATATTTTAATTTATAAATATTATATATTATATTAGTTAAAAGCTCGAAATATTAGGGTGAGTAAAATATATATATATATATATATATATATATATATATATATATATATATATATATATATATATATATATTTCTTATATAAAATTTCTTCTAACTTCCGAAATACAGTCCATTATGTTCTATGGTTAGTTGGCATCTAAAAGATGGTTCGATTCCCTGCCGGTACCACTCTCTGAGTTTCGACTGGAAAAAGTCTTCTACTCCAATGTTTGAAATGATCTCCCCTTAAAAAAATGAGTCATTGCTCGGAAAAGATAAAAGTCCTAAGGCGTAAGATCAGGCCTACAAAATGGATTCGGTGGAAGTTCGATGGCATTCATTTGAGCAAGTTTTTGGCAGCATATTTCCAGGCGACATTCCGTTTGCTACAAGATGAACTCAAGTATAACTTCTCAACATGCTCTCTTCTCTTTACCTAATTGGTGTAAGTGACGACTCACTCTTGACTGTGACAAACCAAGTTCGGAGGATAGATAGCTGCTGAGTACTTTTTGCGGTATCATCTTCAATGGTTGTCGTAGAGCCTCGCTGTCCACAACAGACGGCCGCCCTGAGCCTGGTTGCCTTTCCTTGTATCGGCACTTTCAAATTTGGCGAACCACCTCTTCGCAATCCGCTCATTAAGGTTAGGCCCCTCTTTAATTTTCCATATCAAACGTGTGGTTTTGGCTGCTGAAAATTATCTTTTTCCATTTACTTGAATTTCATACCCTAACCAGCACTTTGATTGAAAGAATATCAAACAAGTACTGTACCTCACACAGAGATATTATATTTACTAATTGATTCAGTATAGTATTGGGATTAAAAATATACCAATAACAACAACATTAGAATTAACAAATATGTAAGAAAAATATAAACTTCATTTTGACCAATGAAACGGTTATTTTTTTTTTTTACTCACCCCAAATGTGGCAGCAATATAAATACATTGTCAAAAAAAACGGCAACACCTATTCCGTCCCATGGGTGCTAATGAAGAATTCTTGACACGCATCGAGGACAGGTCACATAAGACTCACGCATGAGTACCTCATGGCCAAGGGGCTCCGCCATTATGGATCTTCTCTTGAGTTTATGTGATACATTTTCTAACGGAACGTTAAAATATATTTAAAAATCTATCCAAATAATTCTGTTTTTGGTCGAAATGAAATGAAAATGTGGTCTAACCTAATAAAAAGTTATGAAAGTACCCTATTATTTGAAGAAATATAATATTTTTGTTAGTCATTAAAAAAGTTAGTGATATTATACAAACAAATATAACTACTATATATTTAAAAGCTTTTCAGTTGTGCTCCTAAGAAGTAATAATAATGCGCGTTTTCGCTAACTGCTATCAATCATCATAGAAATTAATCACTGTACTTCAAGAGTAAATGCTTTGTTTACAGTAATGCTACTCTAATAGCATGGGTTGCTACATACAGAGCGTACTAATCAAACTATTATTAGATATACAATAATATTATACATAACATTTTTTTCTTCCTTTCATTTTAGCTCTAATCACATTATAATTATCACTGCATTACCTATAATATATCTGTTCCTTTTTTTTCCTTCTGCTTTTGCTTGCTATAGACCTTCTATAACTCTCTAATACATCCCTTTGTTTCTCTTTTTCGGTGACTCTCAACTATTTCATAACTTAATATAACGCTTTTTTTTCATACATGAAAAAACATTTAAAAAAAATTAAACTAATAAAACCTGGAGAGGGCAAGTCCGAGCCATTTCAGGCTCAGGTCCCGGGGCTGCAGCTTTCAAATCTGATTATGTTAGCTAAATACACTAGAACGCCGCTTATTCGGTTCCGAATAACGCTAAATACGGAATATTTATAAGGGTTTTTTAATTAATTTTATTTTCCATTAGGCTTTAAGTACCTTCTTTGAACAAAAATTGAACGAAATTATACTACATAATATTAACATAAATTCGTAGTTTTAATTAATTAATTTAAGGCGCATTTATAAAAAAAGATGTGGTAATTGCCACGAAACGTCGGTCCTGTTGTGAGAATAATTAATAAAATTAAAAGGAAGATATATATTTCACATTTATCCTGATAAAACTAAATAGAAGATCTTCCAAAATAGGTTTTAATTGCTAAGAAAATCTTTTAAAATTATAAATATACAAGTATGGAAATTAGATAGTATCTTATATAAAATTGTATTCTAAGAACACATACATTATTCATATTTAATAAAAATTACATGAAATTCTTAACATGCATAAAGGTGGTTTTATATTATACGGTTCAGTACTGTACCGGCGTCTTTCTTACGAGGCAAATATTCCTTAAATGTATTTAACAGGAATTACATACATATATCGTTATATGTATGTAATTCACACGAATCAGACAATGAAGATACGACAGTTTGGAAAACGATATTTTGCCTGACTCAATACATGTAGGAACATGCTGATGCAGGCCTATTCTGTAGTTGGGGTTATCTTAAGACTCCGTCTACACAATTAGTCTCACTGTACCTTTAATTTTGATTTGAAAACGACTTATTTAATAGTCAAATAATAATAAAATAATTTAGACCGATAAATAAAATAATTTAAAGCTAAGACGAGAATATATCGACCACTGACTCCGGCCAATAAGGATGTCCCTCGCGAGACGTTCCATAATTCATGGAGGATCCGGCAGGAGCACCTCAAAAAGTCCCTACCCTTCCCCTTTCCTTTCAACGGGGCAAAAACGGCACTCAAGATAACGAGCGATGGATCATTGATCCTCTAAGAGATAGATCAACTTCTAAGGAAATTAATAATGAATCAGGGCGGCAGTCAGCGGATTTGTTTTAGCTCCAATCTCCGTTTGTAGTAATCTAGCTAAGAAGTTAGTATCAGTATAAACATCAGTCAGGAAGTTATTTAATTATTAGGATGTATGCAATTGGAAGATTCTAAAAAGAATTTATTATTAAGTGTCTTAAATCGCAATAATCAACTACTGTTCCAGCGTTCCCTGAATTGGGTATCGTCAGGACGTAAAAAGATAAGATCGCATAAATCAGACCAAAGACAGCACATCTCACATCAACAGGCCAAATAGATCCATAAATTAAAAACAGTACAGACATCTCAAAAACTGCACAGTATAGTTACCAAATGGGCTTTGATGCAGAAAGTTATAGTTATGAAATAGGGTTTATAACCCAGGAAGTTATTGTTTTATTTCCTTAGTCCTTCCTTGTGGACATATTTAATATTCCTAAACATCCCCTCCTCTTTAGTATGTATAAAACCTATCTCAAATAATGCAAGATCAATCAGATTCACACAATGGTAGCTTTAGGTGGTGATGTAACTCTGTCCCTAGTAAACTACATCTAACGTCTATGGTCCATGCCAGTCGACCCGGTCATCAGATCTCTAGTCTAAATTATGTAACTCTGTACCATTAACCGATAAAGTATTTATGATGGCGAAAGTATAGTTGACCGTGGATAAGTATGAAGGTGAATCTTGGCTGGGAAGGGAGGTCAATAAATGAGCACATAAATAATAAAGAGTTACATATGTGTGCCGACGTTTCAGCCTAAGTTTAAGGCCATCATCAGGGCTAAGAAAAAAAAAAGAGATGTAACAACATTGGTGGTCTGCATAAAGTATTTACTAAGGACTCTGTTCGCTAGCGTTCCTAACAGGACAAACCAGTCGCCATCCAATTTGTTAACTGGCACTCCAACAGGAACACCAGGATACCATTTGTTAGTTCTATGATAATTTATTATTATGTCCTGATTTGCGAAACTTTAACTGGATAATTATTTACTGGTATTTGAGAAACTTAGTCTTTGTTTTCGAAATAACTTTTTATCTGTTTTTTTATTTTTTTTCTCACTTTTTCATTAAGTTACATCAAATTTTTAACTCTCTTAGTGTCAATCGAAAGGTATCGTACATATACGGAGAATACCGGACCAATATACGAGTTTGATAAATTTTGGGAAAAAGCTCATAAAAAGCAAGGATATTTACAAAATTAAAAAGGAGTACATTACGAAATAAAAGGAGAATAAAGCAATGCCATTTGTTTTAAAATATTTATTGAAAATTACGCGAATAACATAAATATAAAACATGATGAAAACAATAAAAATAAATTATCCTTTACAAAAATATTTTCATACAGATAAGAAGTTAAACCAATAAAAAAAAAAAAAAAAAAAAAAAAAAAAAATCAGTTGCTTTGCAATGAAATAACGCATTATAAATTCATTTTGAGATAGTGTCCTTTCGTCCTCAATGTTATCATTCCTGTAAGAGATATTCCGGGTAGCCAGCTAGTAAAATATAAAACTAATAGAGGTTGTAGAAAAGGTTATGAATGTGTAATGAAGAGGATGAATAAGGAATTCCTGTAAGGAAGGAGATAGCAGGAATAATTAAGGATGTTCCAACGGAAGCTGTCCTACGAAGAGGTGTAAACAAGTCTTCAAGATGGGCTCGTAACCAAGGATTAAACGTAGTAACGCAGGATTAAAATATCAACAATATAGTTTCAGTGTACTCAGGAATTGAAAATGGGCTGAGAACATAATTACAACTCCTAAGCTAGGACATTCAATCGCATCTTATGATTGTATTCAGCAATTTTTGGTATTCAACAAAATGTTAAATTTCTCCGTATAAGTTAATGTGACACCGGTTCAATACCGGCTGTGGTAGAAGATTTATCTTATGATCAATTCGGGGTAGGTTCAGAAGCATATGCTACCTCTATACTAGGTTGTCACATAAGTTATTATTAACATAGAATAAGTTTTATTTAAATTTCAGTATAAAATCTACACAAAATTATTCTTATAAATATAGGCCATCATTGCCAATTACTTTAACCCATCCTTCTACCAGAAGTTGAATACGGTTGTCCTTGGTTTTCAAGGCGAAAAACTCCTCACATCCTGATGCGACATTCCTGTCGTTTTTGAAGTGCCAGCCTTTCAAAAAATATACCATTGACCATAAAAGATCATAAACATGTGATTATAAATACACACAGTTAAATTTAATAATTACATTTTTATTCCAATATTGTTAACAAGAGGTGCTTTAATTGTGCTTTTAGTAAGCACTATTTTGCTATTAAAGGTCTAAGTCGTTTAAGCATTTAATGGCAGAAACGTGACTTTAATATATTAATATATATTTAATATATATATATATATATATATATATATATATATATATATATATATATATATATATATATATATATATATACATATATTAAATTAAATTGTTGGTAATATTAAGTGCGAATCCGTAATAATTACGCTCAAGTCGTAGAAACAACAGAAACTAACACGAAAACACAATTTACCAAGTTATGTAAATGACTAACTTAGTTCTTGGAACAATTAATTGCAAGGAAACTTTACAAGCAAAATATGATTATTCCACTTTACTTGGAATATTTCTTAAATAAAGTAGTGAGAGGGGATTATTAAGAATTAAAATATAAAGTATATGTTCATTAAGAGCATACAGAGGGCGATAGTAGACCTCAAAAGCGACAAAAAATTTTTTTGACCCAGGTCGGATTTAACACTAAAAAAAACTCTTGAGGTTTATTATCATTTCCTTGAATTTATCCAGTAACTTATATATATATATATATATATATATATATATATATATATATATATATATATATAAATATATATAAATAAAGAAACAAGGAGTAAACAGATAAAAAATATATCTATATATATTAAAGCCATGCACAAGTAACACAAGATATAGATACTACAACAAATTATAAAGCAGATTTAAATTTGAAGTTATAACTATTTATTAAAAACTATTACCTATTGAAAAATACATATATAGTTTTTAGAACTGAAGATAAATGTATAACATTCGAAACTAGTTTTTTCAATAAAAGCAAAATTATAGAAGTAGCAAATAATCTATCAATCCCTAATAAACATGTATGCTGAAAAAATCCTTAATAATTATCAAATTCGCAAACGTCCAACTATTTTTTTTTTGTATTACAAAAAAATAGATATGCACATATCATAAATATGAAGCAGTTCAACGGACACCACACACACGCACGCACGCACACATACACACACTCAAATTTTTAGGTACTCAAATTGTATAGTGGATACATAAATTAGGCTTGGCAGAGTTAAGAACGGCAAACTATTAATTGGTCCATTCAATTCAATAATGAGAACTGAATACCAAGATATTAAAAGGGTAAATCATACGGTTGGAGCATAGTACACTGTCTCCCAATAACACCCCTTCCGGTTGGGAATCAGTTCATTCTCCCAAGAACATTCCTTTTTTGTTGTAGAATTGATTAATTATTATTTTTATTTTTTTAATATTGCCAGCTCTGCTGTTATTTAGAAATAAATAAATGCATTTTTCCTATAGCAACACAAGTAAACCACATTTCTTTGAAATAGCCAACAATAGAGGGGATCAATAAAAAGGGAAATACATTTTCCTCTTAGACCAGCTTACACCACCTTACTAGGAAACTCAAGGGCGCGAATTTCCTTGTCCCAGCAAAAATTCATCTGAAATTCACCTCCAACTTATCGAATTAATTTTATGTTGATATTGTACATCAGCTTAAAAAATTCATATAAACTTTTTTTATTTGTTTCTATTTTTGTAACATTATTTTAGGATAATAACTATATTTTGTCCAGTATTAACAATAGTTAATACATAATATTTCATAAAGCAATCAAAACCTACTAAAATATTATTAATATACAATATGTCTAAGAAGAGAGTCGAAATATTTTTTGTTATTATGGAAGAATCTTATTTTAAAAATCAATTTTATTTTAGATAGATTTTATGAACTCAATTATCTTCCTTTTTATATTACGTTTTATTAAAAACGATTATGACATTTTCACGATATATTCTCATCGAATTTTCGGGTAATTGCCCCATCCTCAGGACAACCCATTATAAAATTTACAGAATATATTATAATTTCATCTTACAAGTAACCAAAAACTCCAACAAACTAGCCAAGAGTAAACATAATAATCATTTAAATATAAATTTGTTATAGTTAAACATCTTTAACTATTTACAATATTTATTCATTATATATATATATATATATATATATATATATATATATATATATATATATATATATATTGTAATAAAATACAAATGCACCAAGCATTACTAACGAATATGAAAATAGCCTATGTTGCCAGCCAGGTCAGCCATGTATTTTGTCCCTAACATTTTCCAAATTTACCCCTAAATTCACCAACTTTAACCCTAAACTTATCTAAATTTTCCTCTAAATCCACCAACTTTAATCCTAAGTTTTTAATTATTATCTTTCTATTAGTGTAACCTAAATCACTCACTAGTATAAGATAAGAATAAACGATTAGAAAAGCAAAAAAATACCCCAGAGGGTATAAAATCCTAAATCTAGGAGAAAAAAAACCCAATTTGGCAACACTGAAAATAGGTACTTTTAAAGAGACTAAAAACTTGTTTCGTGTTTTACTTATAACATTCCGATTGCAACTAATATTTATATTTCGGTCTTTTTTATATATTTTCTTTTATTTATATATCGAAATAAATCTTCTCTGGCCCTAGACTTGTGCATTTGTAAATAGGCTTCTGGTAAATTAATAAAATCAATCAATGGCAAAAATGCGATTTTTCACAAGTTATACGAACCTCGATATATCGTCTTGCACTGTAAATCAGAGCAAGAGGAACTTACATTCGTCATAAGAAACAGCATATCTGTATGAGCCGTACGGTTTACAGTTTTTATTTTATAATTCTGCATAAAATAAATGTAAAAAAAATTACACAACAAATTGAAAAATATAAAAGAAAAAATATTTTTAAAAAGGTATAGAAACAGATAAAACATCGTTTTAACTTTGTTAAACGGTTTTTATAAATATGTACATACGAGTATTCAATGAGTCATTAAACATAGATGGTAGGGTAGAGATAAAAATACATAACATAAATAAGACCGTAAAGGAAATCACAAAATAAATAAATGTACATAATTGAAAGAGATGAATTAAAAAAAACAAAAATAATCAAAACAAAATAAAATTAATTCTTTTTTAATATTTGTAATAAGAAAAATAGATTAAAAAAATGAACATACGCGCACAAACACAAACGACCTGGTCCTTGGCATAATCCGTGGATCTATGCCCATTTGCCTCTGTCTCTGGTTCAAGGACATGCATAGGTGGAAATGACATTGCCGAATCTGTGCTTAAGGGACCGATAGCCTGCAGCTGCACCATGAAACCATGGCTCTTAGTAATGTGAGGTTGATTCATTCATTCCCTGAATTACCTCCTCCAGGATATCTATCGAACGGCCAAAGATCATCCTGATCTATAGTGCCAACCGAAATATATATATATATATATATATATATATATATATATATATATATATATATATATATATATATATATATATATAACCAGCAAACTAGTTCATTGACCAATAGAATCAAGTATTGGTAAAATATCCTTGATTTTTTCATAAAAAATCCTTTCCTTTTTTAATTTGAAGACCTATTACGATTTTTTTTTTTTTTTTTAGTTTAGCATTTTAGATAATTAAAATATCTTTCGAATAATCTGCTATGTTTCGGAAGATATAAAGTTTTCAACTAACCAAATATGTAAACAAAAGTGAACCAGTTTCCATAGAATCATGTGCAGATTTCATTATAAAACACATCTACTAAATATAATACGTTGCATCTCTGCTAGTACTGGCCCTATTTCAATAATTATTTTATGTTTTGTAAGGTATTTGAAGACCTTTCGATTAATCATAACAAAATCGAAAATGAAAAGCATTTATATAGATTTATTAATATTAAGGCCTTGGAATACTGATTTTTTAAAAACTAAATATTTTTTCTCTATCTTCATAAATTGCCGAGTCATGGACGTATAAAATCTTTAATCGGTCGCCATACTGAAATGGCGGATGATGTGGTGTTCCAAGGATCATCGGGGGGAGACCTGTGGGACGGATGGATTTTGTTTTTTATTCGATTTTTGGATTCCACTTATCTTGAAACTTGAAACGTCAAATTTTGAGGAGAGGGTGGTTAATTTTGTTGATCTATTACAAATGTTCATTATTGAAAATAGTTAACCAATAAATAAAAAATACTAATTAGAAAACTGAATTTTTCCAGGCAGTTGAGGACGGAAGTATATACGGACCAAGCTAACTGAAATTAGAAACTCGCTGCTTTTGCTATATTTCTGTTCATTTGTCTTCCTTTTTTTTTTTATTTTGCCATTACCGAAAAAGGCACAATGGAAAGAATGATGTATTGTCGTGGAATGATGCATTGAAGAAAAACAAATGATTGCTAAATGACGAACACGAGCGTTAATTGTTTCCCCTGTTCCGGGAAAGGCCATTTCGTGTACACCCCTCGCAAGCTCATCCGACCGTAACACCCCCTCAACCCACCCTAAACGCTCCGGGCTACTAAGGGCTCTTACGCTGTTCGCACTCGGTTCCTTTGGGTCGTACTTTTCTCTGTAACTATCTCAGCCAGCTAGTTAACCCCAGGCCGTATCAAAGGATTTTTATTTTTTATTATTATTGGGGTTGCATTAGTAATTAGAAATAAATACCAGAAAATTATACTTTAAGCGATTCTTAATTATGGCTAATCCTTAGCATAGAAGAAACGAACGATTGACAATTGATGATTTCTAGTACAATATTCGCTGGAGATCAGTCAAAAAAAAAAGAAAAAGATTTTTATATTTATTTCGACAGCCGACGTTTCGGCCCATCGGAATATACAATATTCAGAGCTAGAGTAATATAAAAGCGTATGTTACCATGTAATCCCAAAAGTTTTTATAATATAATCTTATCATTCATTAATGTAAAAAAAAAAAAAAAAAAAAAATCAGAACTAAATATTCAGATTTAAGTTGAAGATGGGATGGATAAACCTCAAAACATTAACAAATAAAGAAATAAATTTATATATTTTTTAAAAATTACTTATTTTATTTTTGCTTAACTTTTTCTTAATCTGTGTTGTTTTCTTATTTTTTTCTTATTTAATTTGTATATTTTTATTTGTGAAGCACATATTTGTATTTATTGGTTTTTTTTATATGATATTTTATTATTTTTATTGATGATTTATTTCATTTTTACTTAATTTAATTTTAATTTTTTTTAGTTGTTTACTTATTTTGCTATTATTTAATTTATCTATTTATTTTTTAAAATATATTTTATTATTTCTGTTTTGTTTACTTTTTTTTTTGTATTTTACCTTATACCATTCTTATAGCCGTAATACCAACTGCCTTTGAGTCTGGAAGCTTTTATTATTTTTCTTTTCTTATCTAAAAAAAAAAAGAAGTCTTTTTGTCCCAAGAAGATTTAATTATTTCTTTAGGGATTATTCAAGAGAAATCTTCCAATTCAATTCCAAATGAATTCCTTTATTATTACTTTTATTATTATGATTATTATTCCTTTATTACATCCATGGCGTTTTTTATATTATTAAAAAATAAGTCCACTTTAACATGTACAGTGCATAACTATTACATAATGTGCTTAAAGCCCTCAAAAAGAACTAATTCCAATTTAATTTTACGTTTAAATTTTAGTTGAATATCTGAATCATTCTTGGTTTCTTGGAAAATTTACAAATTTTGATTTATTCCCTTTTACATATCTATAATTCATTTGTCGTTCATAACGTTTCGGTGCACATGCCCCATCTTCAGATTCATATAGGTAAATTATGCCATATGGAAACCTTCAGAGTTCAACGAAAACGGAAATGGATGGGGCCTTCCTTGCTAAATAGATATTTTTTTGTTAATTTATTAGTAATAGAAGAAATTTTATTATGGATATCATAATAAGAAAGGAAACGTTGACTTTAAAATCTAATTAAGATATAATTTACTTACCGTAAATGTATTATGTGATATACATTACGTTAAAGTAAATGTAAAGTCCGAAAAATTGCCAACTACAGATGCAAATCCAATAAAGGAATTAAAAGCTGGAAAATTACTCTTCACTAATTCCTGAAAAAATGAATTTCTTTAAAAGTTATATTTTCTAGGGAATGAGGCAAATGAAAAAAAAAAAAAATTTAACGATAATTAAAAATGCTTAATTAAAAAAATATTTTATCAAAAATATCTTCCGTCAGTTTCAATAGACTTCAATATCACTTGTTCGTCGAAAATTTTTGGCTTTGAATCAATAAACTCGAGAAACGAAAATTTTATTTCGTTAAATATTTGGAATATTTTGTTTTAAAAACTTGCGACAAGTGCTCTTAATAAAAAAAAAAAATGGTGGTCAGTTGGAAACAAGCCAGATGAATATGGTTGATGTGGTAGAACTTTAATTTTCAGAGCACGTCATTTTTTTGTTACTTAACTGACAAACATTTTGCATCACCAAATTCACCAGACGTGTAATTTTCATTTCTCGAGTTAATTGATTCAAAGCCAAAACGTTTGGGCAAACAAGACATAAAAAATAAAAAATTAAAGCTATAGGAAGCTATTTTGAATAACAATAGTATGTTCCTACTCAATAACAGACAATCTTGACTTTAGCCATCCCTGAAACAAGTACACAATCATAAAACTCAATATACGGAGAGAAATGTTTACAACCTCCACTAATACTTTAAACTTGTATTTAATATTTTATGAGTTTAATATTAAAAAATATGAGCGTAGTGAAATATGTCGTTGGTTTATTGCAAAAACGTCATCAAATACACTTTTAATTGATTTAAATCTAAAAGTACGGAGTTGTCTAAAGTCATTAATCGCATGAAAAATAATAAAAACCCAAATAAATGCCGAAAATAGTATTACAAAGGGCACGATATTTATAGAGGGGAAATTTATCAAGTTATTTGATTATCTAAAATTTACTAAAAATTTTACTTAATGAATTTTCGCAATAAACCGACGATATATATATATATATATATATATATATATATATATATATATATATATATATATATATATATATTGGAAGAAGAGTGCCATAATAAGAACAAGAGGAATTTAACAGGAGAAGCATTAGAAGATGGCCTAATTTAGACTTATCGCTATCCGTCAACTCACTGATAACACATTAACATTAACATTAACAACTTATCTATTTTCGCTTTACAAAAAAAAGATAATCTCCATTTTTTGACTATTCAACAATAGATCATAAATCAAATCGAGACAGTTTTTCATTTGAAAAAAAAAAAAGAAGTACAAGTTCCTTTAGAATTTATGGATAATAAAGACACATTTCAGAAAAAAAAAAAAATGTTTTTTTTGAATGTGTTAAAGTATAAAATAATATTTAAAACATAAATAATGATGTTTTCAATTATTCATTCATAAACATAATAATAATATACTTTGGCCATCTAACTAGCATAAAATTAATATTATTATAACATCAAAAATAATGATAATTTAATATTACCTCTATTATCAAGTTGAATTTCTCCCTAATCACAGGAAGAAGGAAGTTTAATTATGTTTGACGAGTAAACCTATAATAGCTTAAATAGAAATATTTTTTAGTGGAAGCTTTCTAAGAGAAAAAAAGAAAAAAAGAATTTCGAAGGAACTCTATATATGTAGATGTGTGTACGTATATATATATATATATATATATATATATATATATATATATATATATATATATATATATATATACTGACTCTGTGTATCGATCTTCCATGTATCGAAAATCTCTCCTAACTTTTTTTAGGAACCTTGAATTTACGGAAATACAGAAAAAAATATTCTGTATATAGAATAAAATTTCTATAAATCGAACAAGAAATTCACATTTAAGAAAATATAAATGTGATTGTCACTAAAAAGATCACTTAGTTAGCGTACATAATAATGGCTAATAATTAAATAAGAAAAAAAAATTCCACTGGTTTGCAAAGCAATGGAAATTCGGGGAAGATCTTGTTTCATAAGAAGTACAGGAGTACCTAAATTCTCTGAATATCTTTGCTAATATACAATGAAATTTTCATTTTAAATTCAGTTTTAATGAGTGGTTGTGAGCATTGCTCCTAAACATAACTTCGGTGATGAATTATACACAAATAGATCTTAGAAGCTATGTTGCGCAAAAACAAAAATAAATTAATTTGTATGGATGTTTGCATATTTTTAATACACGTCCTTTTTAGATTATAAATGTACATTTGAAAAAAAAAACCTGAAATCACAGATTTATATTGTACAATTTTTCAAATAAGTGCTATTGGTCGTTCAACTTTGTTTTTCTTCAACAATAAAAAATTGCATTTGATACTTCTTTAATCCTAAGGAATAGCTGTAATTGTTTTAGCCTAAAAAGGGTGAAAAATTGCAATCTTCATATATATATATATATATATATATATATATATATATATATATCGATTTTTTTTCAAGAAACCTTCGTGTTCCATATAAGGAGGTTCGACTGTGTATGTGTGTGTATATATATATATATATATATATATCAAATTGAGAACTTCTTCCTTTTTTGAAGTCTGTCAAAAGTGGGATGTATGGAATCCGAAGAAAGCGCCGGAGGGATGAACGGGTGATGAAACATCCCGTTTTTGTACCATCCCATCTGAGAACCCTTTCTCGATGTGATTATAAAAACGGCTTTCATCATCAAATTATTTTTTAATTTAGGCGTTATACCATGCGGAAAATGTAATTGTGACGTGTTCTTTTATTTTACATGTGGCTGTGCCCGGCCTTCTGGATATTTAATTTAGGAACTCTAGGCACAGAGCAAAATACACCCGTTATATTTATAATTTCAGTTCTTTGAATTCCTACCAGAGAGGGTAAATTCAGAGGGTCCATATACAAAGAAATTTATCATTGGCGTTCCAGGAATTTCACTAACCCGTTAGCTTTTAAATGTTGAACAGGAAATAATACTGATTCGCCCGAACTCGAGTATTTTTTTATTTAAATTTCCTGCTCGTTTTAAATAGAATTAAAATAAAATAAAATATTTTCACGATCGCAATACTTCCCCTTACTACATATTTCATACATAGCTAAGGGAAAGTGAAAATAGACACTATAGGGAGTTGAAAATTCCAAATATACAGTTTAAAAATTAAAAATGTGACAAAATTCTGACTGATAATATTTTTAAAGTAAAACAAAAAAAACCGTAGTTAAGCACGTACTGAGTTTTTCTCAATAAGTGTACTATCCTCAACTAACAAACAGAAAGTCGACAATTAGATCTCAGTAGAGAACACATAATAATAAGATAGAGAAAAATATATTTCAATATTAACATAATCTGTTTAAACATTAAAAATCAGATAGAATAGACAATATTCCTGGTGAACTAATCCCCATAAAGCTGGAATTTCTAAAATCCATCTCATATTACAATAATAAGATTTATACCTATACAAGTACTGCTGAATATTGGAAAGAAAAACAAATGATAAAATTTGGAAGTTTGATTGCAATAGTGACAAACTAATGTTTCCGTTATTCTCAGCAAAAAAATGATATTCACGCATTAAAAAAAAAAAAAAAAAAATTGTACCACTACAATCCGTGAAGGGTCTGGGCTCAGTACTTGGTGAGGACCATACTGTTTCTAGGCCAACAGTTGTACAAGGAGGTTAATCGGCCTAGATCACGCTCAACAGCTAGATTTTTTCCCCCGATTAAGGGTACCCACTTGATAGAGGCTGGGTGAACCCCAGGAGGGTCTCCCGATCGAACAGGGTCAATCCATGGCTGAAAACAGAATAAATAATTATCTGCCTCAACCGGTCTCGAACCCGGGACCTTGAGATTAGCTACCCCACTCCCATTCACATATTATTAATACCTTAAATCACTACAGGAAAGAAAAAAAAAATTGTATTCATAAATAGTTTGCCTAAATTTTTAGCCAAACTTGATGTTATGTACTGGATTGTAAATAATTTTATTGAATTAAATCTCCTATTGTTAATAAAGGTTTGAACTTCTTATAAAACTTTTCAGATCTTGCCCCAACCTGCCACCTCGCTTTTATGATTATTTTTATTTATTTAAATTTTTTTACTAACCCTTTTACTTTTTAAGAAGTAACACACACTGTAAAAATTAACAAATAATTAACAAATCATATAATTAACAAATCTCGGAACATATAATTAACAAATCTCGGATTAGAAGAGCATGATTTAAAAAAAAATATATATTGAAAAAATATTGTTAACAATTATATATTTTTAGTTCACTATAATAATATGTCGTTTTTGGCAAGGTAAAAAAATAATGTGATGTCTGAAAATGCAATGTTTCCATTACAAACTACTCAGATATGAAACCGAAATAATGTATTTGTAACAAGAATATTTTTTCGATCTGTATTTTGCATGATATAATTATTTAAATAAAAATTGGTTAGTTATAGACATATTGATAAATAATATCGTTAAATGAATTCAATAATGAAGTTGAAAATTAATCTATTAAATCCCTTTGATATATATATATATATATATATATATATATATATATATATATATATATATATATATATATATATATATATGTATATATTACTGTAAATAGTTATTTTGTTCCAAATTATAATTATTTTATACTCTAATATTTTAGTGTTACAGAATGCTATTGTAAATGTATACTTAATATGTACTAAATTAGCCTTAACAATTTTTATTGAGAGTAAAGAATCAAAATGGTCATACAAAAAAAAACAATTATTTTTTTATGACTATCTTTCATTGTATTCATGCTGTCGACATTGAATTCAAACAGCATCCTCAAATACATATACTGACAAACTTTGAGCCGCCCACTGAATTTTCAAAGTGTTAGATTCAATTGATATGTCAAAGAAACTCTGTTAAATGAGTTGTTGCACATTGTTCTGGGCCTTAATATTTCTCATATTGCAAGGCCAAAAAGCCATTGTTTAAATAAAAAAAAATTATTGATTTATATTTAATGTCGTAGAGACTGATAGCCAAACCAATTCATAATTCTTAAACATATATCAATACGGTAACTCGTAAGGTATAAGTTAATAAGTTTTTGTAAACAAACCTACACAATCCATTTAATTTAACAATTGTTAGAACAACAAATAAGTTTATCGTAATTAAATCATATGGAGTGGTAAAACAATAAAAATAAATAAAAGCAAAATGTATCAAAAAATATGCAAAAAAAAAAATTATAAATAATTGGAAGAAAGATAATTCTTAATATTTTTTTTTTTATGGTCCAAAAATATTTTTCTTTGAACACTTCTATATATTCCGAATTTTTTACAACGACGTTTCGGAATATTCATCCGTCCTCAGGATGTTTTTTTGTAAAATCTTTTTCACTTTTTAGTCCATTTCTTCAAACATATATCACTCCTTATGTCCTAATATATCCATAAAAATGATTTCGCCTCATAGTTTAATTATTCAGTTAGTACCTTATAACACCATAATTTCAAAGAGTTTCTTGCTCATCCCTATGGCCAATGTCACACGTCAGGTTTAAAGCAGAGCGATTTCCCTAGACCCGATTTTATTTAACTTAGCACAGAAATACTTTTGTTGGGCCATATTTATCGTAGTTATGCGTTCAATTCGAAAGGTACTATAGTTATTAGGGATTGATAAATTATTTGCCACTTCTATAATTTTGTTTTTATTGAAAATTGGTTTCGAATGTTATGCATTCATTTCCAGTTCTAAAAAAAACATACAAATTCAAAAATTAGCAATTCAAAATACATTTTGGTATTATTATACATATTAAATTAAATGTAATATAAATTAGTATTATAAATATAGTATAAAATAGTATTTCTTAAAAATTAATATTTTTGAATTTTTGTGTGTTTTCAGAACTGGAGATGAATATATAACATTCTAAACTAGTTTTCAATAAAAACAAAATTATAAAAGTGGCAAATAATTGATCAATCCCTAATTAGATTGATACTTCGTTACCATCCTGCGGATGTCAACAGAGTACTATAGTTAGTTTCGGATAATAAATTAATTGAAAAGTGACGCTATTTATTTTAAAAGAAAGCGATTAAAAACTTGCACATTACATTTATAAATATTGTTAATATCAAATATTATTTATTTACTGATAGTACCACCTATTATTCGGAATTCCGCGTTATCCGGAATACAATTTTGCGGATAAACGGGGTTCTGCTAACTCAGAATATAACACATCCCTAATCTGAAAAAAAATTGGATTTAGACAACCAGAATGCTGTTCAACCTAGCCCTCGAAAAAGTAATCGGATAATGGAGGGGTGCACGGGGGAACGATATACAAGATTGTGGAGTATGCAGATTGTATAACAACATTTCTAAGAAGTAAACAAGAGGGAAACCTGCAAAGACTCTGAAAAAACAAGCAAAGGAGATAGGCCCACGAGTAAATAAAAATAACACAGAAAAAAAAAATTAAGACTTTTATTTAGAATATAACTAGTGTATATTCTAGTCCAAATGGAATAGAATTGAAAACAGAAGGAACAGGATAGTTCGGGAACCCGAGTACAAAACATTTTGTCGAAAAGTCGACCATTAAATATCAAGTTAAAGCTTAAGGAGGGTTTCAGAACATCTAAAATTTTCAAGTTTGTGTAATAAAATCGAAAAATAAGCTAGGCAAGACTTTTCACATTCATTATAAGAAATATATCTACCACATGTAATTAAATAAAATATCCGATACTCGAAAACATATATACTGTCCGAATAATGCAGTTAAAAGGATATTTAAAAAATGGTGTGTAATCATGATCCGAAAAATGTCATTTCAGAAGCATGAGGAAAATTAAAATTAGAAGAAAAAGATTGCCTTAAATAATTAAGTACTGACAAAAGGGCATATCTTAAATTCTTTCTAAAGTAAAATTGAGTTGATGGAGATGAAAATCCCTCCAAAAGCTTTGTTTTTTTTTTCTAAAGAAAACATTTTATAAAACGTTTGTAATTAAATTCAGTGAAGGTTTATAAACATAATACAACTCAGAAAGTGCCCATTTCGGGGAAACAGCATTTAAAAGATTCAATACCGGAATCGTTTTTACGATGTTATAGAACAGACAACATTAAACACTTTATAACTTATTTTATTAGCAATTAAATTAATAATTCTACAAAATTTTATCACCTTCAAATTATGCAATTTAACACGTGTCGATTAGAACAGGAAAATTAAAGCCGATCATATAAACAATCCGATCAATCAGTTAATTACTTAACAATAACAAAGAAAACTTACTCATAGGAGCAGAGTTTAATACTGAATTCACTTCTAAAGTATTTTCTTTAACAGTATGATTAAGTAAGCCATTGTTTGAATTATATTATATAATTATATATTTTTTTTTTAATTTTACTTTTTTGGTATACGCTGTCATTCATATTAATATTGGTTCCATCTTTGTAAGCCTAAAGAAGTGGGCCGAATCGACGGTATACTGAAGAGTTTGGTTGTTTGAGCGCGTTATTTTCAGAAACTACCAGTCCAATTTAAAAAAATCTTTTTGCGTTAGATAGACCGTGTATTGAGAAAGGCTTTAGGTTTGGAAACATCACGCTAAGACCAACAGGAACGCAGCAATAACCAAAAAGAAATTGCTGAGAGAAAAAGTGTCAAACTTGCGTACGTTTCGTTGTCATGACAACTTTATACCCGAGGAACCGAGTTGACAATATAAACTTTTTAATTTTGGTGTGAATGCATTTGGCCGTAGATTGTAAGGAAAAGTTGGTATAAAATATTTGTCTACCTACTTTTACTTACATATGTCAACATTTCATATTATTAATTTTCAAAATTTATTGGTTGTTATGCTGTTTTTTCTACTTAGCCCTAATGAAGGCCTACAATTTAGGCCGAAACGTTGGCACGCAATAAAAAAAATCATTTAAACATATAAGTGTCATTATTTTCATTTACCACACATCTCGGCCAACTTCTCCTAAAATTAAACTTTTCAATAAGTCTGAAAACATTATTTATTTAAAGAAAATGAGAGAATAAGAGAAAAATTATTAAAACCTGAATCTTATTTAAGAAAAACTTTCTTGGCATTTTAACCCTCTTTATTAAAAATGTCTGTAACAACAATATTTCGTCGTCCTATTTTGAAAAAGGCGTAAGCGCCATTTAGCAAACTTTACCGGAAACACATGAAACGATTTTTTCCCAAATAACAATATGTTTTTTAAATATTTTATTCTTTATTGTATATAGTAATAGTTTATTAAGGTGGCAATAATTACAATATATTTTTTAAGGCTTCTAGTACTGGTTAAGGCCAGAATGACAACTGAGATTTATCAGTATTTGGCGCTTACATCATCAATAGTCGATTTTTAGACCATTTCCAATTTTTTTTTCTTGATATATCGTGAGCGAGAATCGACAGAGGGGGTGTTTACGTCCCATAATAAATTGAAACCTAAATTTCGAATTCGTCGATATAATAGGTTGTTATTTTAAAGATTATTTTTTATTTCCGGGAATCCAAATTTAAAACGGGTGAAATCGATGGGCACAGCAATATAAGATCATTCAAACTTAAGTTTCGTCCAATATATGAAAATTATTGTTTATTAACTATTTTATAATTCGAAAGAAAACTATTCCAATTCTTCTAAACGAAACCTATTTATTTATCGAAAAAGAGCTTCCTTTAAAACTTTTCATGTTCAGTTCATGCTGACAATCAGACTTTAACTTCAATTAATACAAATATGAAACATATTTTTTTTATTTTTATTTTTTGCTTCCTATTTTAGAATATTTCAGGTCTCAATAACTTCTACAGCATAATTCACATGAAATAATTTTAATTATGATTAATTTTAAAACTATCAAAACCTCAATTAGTGATTAATCGATATCTTTACGAATAGAGGAAAAAAATTGTTTGATATCAGTAAGGAGTAGATTCTGATATGAATAACCTATTTTTATAATTATTAAAGAATGTAGAACATAGTATGTGGCATAAACATGTATAATTAGGGATTGATAAATTATCTGCCACTTCAATAATATTGTTTTTATTGAAAACTAGTTTGGAATGTTATACATTCATCTTTAGTTCTAAAAACACACAAAAATTCAAAAATAAGCAATTCAAAATACAGTTCGGTATTATACTAATTTATTACATATATTTTTTAATACATATTAAATTAGATGTAACATAAATCACCATTATAAAACATTTATGAACTATAAATTTAATTAAGACAAGAAATCAAATAGATGTTGGTACTCACCAAGGTTCAAATGGATTATATCAAACAGAAAAGTTCGTAATGGTTTGTTCTAGAACTGAACTAACAATGCAAGAAAGGTGGGGAGTTTATAAATAAACGGTTTAAGGGTCGGGGTTTTTTCCAGTAATTTCGAAGAGCAATTGTTTTTTTCTGTTATAGATGGGAATAAATTTAAGATTGGACTATTGGAGATATTTAGTTGGTCCTTTAAGCAAAAATCTGGATTTGATTTGAAGGATTTTATTATTTCAAGTGCCTTCGTATATATTTAATTTAAGGCTGCTTTCAACGCGATGTATTAATTTAACTCCTGAGTCTTTGATGAATTTTTTTTTTCATTTAAATGAATTGCAAAGTTGAAATTCTCTGTCTTATTATTAAATTCACGTAAATGTTCCTTTAATCTCTGAATTCAACTAGCAATTGAATTGCTTATTATTGAATTTTTATGTTGTTTTTTTAAACTGAGGATGAATGTATAACATTCCAAACTATTTTTCAATAAAAACAAAATTATAGAAGTGGCAAATAATTTATCAATCCCTTATAACAATTTTATAATTCGAAAGAAAATTATTCTAATTCTTCTAAATGAAACCTATTTATTTATCGTAAAAGAGTTTCCTTTAAAACGTTCTATGTTTAGTGCATGTTAACAATCAGATTTTAACTTCAATTAATACAAATATGAAACATGTTTTTTTTTTTATTGGGTTCCTATTTTTAAATATTTCAGATCTCAATAACTTCTACAGCTTAATTCACATGAAATAATTTTAATTATGATTAATGATTAATGATGATTATTTTAATTTTAAAATAGTTTAAAACTATTTAAACTTCTATTAGTGATAAACCGATATCTTTATGAATAGAGGAAAAAATTGTTTGATTTCACTAAGGAGTATTTATGATATGAATAACTTCTATTTTTATAATTATTAAAGAATGTAGGAAATGTTATGTGGCATAACCATGTATGTTGAAAGAATGTTTTTTTCTTTCCCGAATATTTTAAGAAATGAATTTTCAAGTAAATGTAATATATATGGCTATGCTAGTCCATGCCAGTATACGCATGCACAAGAACCTAATTCTAATTGTTCCATGATCAGAATCAAATTTCCGATAGAATCATCTCGAACAAAAACTATCATCTGGACACTAGTTCGATGAGAGGCGATATCTTATCGATTGGCTGCTATCCTGCCAGAGGACACATAGTGTGCAGAAGAAGGAATTGCTGTGCGCAGCCGAGAAGGGCAGTTGCGCTCAGGATTCCGAGCGAGCAACTTGGCTAGGGACTCGCTATGCTCCTCGACCAGTAGCCATGACGAGATCATACACCGTCTTCGTCTTCATCCTCTCCATAATAACAGGTCTTTATTATTATATTATTGTTCGTGATAAAAATAGCTTCGCATGAAAAAAATATATAATTTTTAAAAATGTGTACTTTAATTTAACGAAGACAATAACCTTCAATATAGACAGATTTAGAATAAATTGAGGGATGCTCATACCAAAATAAAAATATCTGATGTGGACAACACATGACTTCCTTGTACGCCTATAAAACTATAAATCTGTGGCTCAAAAAGTGATCCTGAATTTGGTTACTAGTTTCAGAAGATTGCAGTAAAAACGACACACGGCGTCGCGACATCCATCTATTGACACACACACACAAACTCTTGTTTATGGAGGTCTCATTCCGTTATTATATGTCGTATTCTTTCAGTAGGTAACTAGTTCCTAAGAGATTGCTTCGTGTTCCTTGACAACATTAGAACTGCCTATGTCACTAGATGAAGCATTGGTAATCGTCAGTTTCGAAATTCTAGGCGGAAGAACCCGCTTAACTTATATCTTGTTCTCCTGTTGCAGACTTGTTCAGCTCACAAATGTGGAGGAAAAAAATATTTTACAGTCAATTTTAACACTTAAAACAAGTAACAAAAAAGTTTAATTAGAGTGGGGGAAAAAATCGCGTTTGTAACCTTTATTACTGAACCTATATGATCATTGTATTTAATTTCAATATAATTTTTCGTGTAAGTTTATTATGACCTTCAAGTAAAGTACCCTTTTCGGCTCACCGATTTTAACCGAAATCTAGTAAATACAACTAGTGTATACAACAAATATTGATATCAAAGTTTGAGATGTTTTACATTATATTTTAATATAATTTTTTATGAAAGTCTGATATGACCTTTAAGTAAAGTACCGCTTCCGGTTTGCCAATTTTAACTAAAATGTATTATTTTATTTATATTAATATGTAAGTCTTATATACCAAATTTGAGAAGTTTTGCATTATATATTTAATAAAATTTTTGATGAAAATCAATAATGGCCTTTAAACAAAGTATCGGTAATCATGTAGTGACCAAAAAGGGAGGTTCAGCATTAGATTTTCCAAAAATCCTTAATACAAAATATTAACTTTCTACGTCAAACCGTTTTTGAGTTATGCGAGATACTCAGGAACGTACGCACAGACGTCACGACGAAACTAGTCAAAATGGATTCAGGCGTGGTTAAAATGGATATTTCTGTTGAGATCTGAAAACCGAAAATTTTCGTGATTACAATAATTCCTTTAATGAGTATAAGGAAGTAAAAAGTTAAAAAAAAAAAACTCTTAACCCATAACGCGACAGATAAGTCTGTGGGGCCCACCCATAAGGATATTTATTTTTCTTAAATCGGCAGCACTGAGTCTTCAAGGTCCCAACGCTGGTTCTGTAAATTCTTATTGTTCTTTGAAGAGTTTGCAAAGAGATAGGACGATGACCTCTTTTTTTCTATGGTTAGTAAACCGCTTTTTATAATGTAGCGGATATTTCAGACCCATCCGTCAACGGCACACAGTCAGACGAAACAGACTTTTCCTGAACATTGCCCCCCCAAAAAAAATTTGGAAATGAAACTTTTGCAAGTTTTTGAGTATGCATATAAATAAGTAAAATAATAATTAGTTCATAGATTTTTTTTGGTACTAATCTAACTTGAATGATATTACTCGAAATAGATGTTTTGAATTTTTCTGACGAAAAGACTTGTTAATTTTTATTTTATTTTATGATTTAGAACTTTTACAATGTATTCAGTGAACCCTTTCGGAAGAATTCGAGTAGCAATAATTTTTGTATAACGACTTGAATTTTTTTTTAAAAAATCGTAGTTAAGGTTGTTCCTTTTTAATTATTACAAAAAAGATGTACAATGTTTTTTTGTAAATTTAATTATATGTTGTTAACCAGTAACTGTTCATAAAGTTTTAAAATATCCAGCATTGTTCAATTTATACAATAATTTTAATGAAAAACATATACGAAATATGTTTCGTGCGCATTCTTTAATAGTTGTTTTTTCTAATTAAAAAAAAAAATTGTACGTATGCCATATTCTTCAAACTAAATAAAACAATAACTCTGAACAATTGAAAAACAAAATACTATAAATATAAATATTTCAAATCTTCTGATATTATATATATATATATATATATATATATATATATATATATATATATATATATATATATATATATATATATAAATCTTATGATATATATCTTATATCAAACATTAAATGTATTTAATATTTTCAATTTATCTGATTTATACGTATCTAAATATTATAGAGTACCAAAAAGATAAAATTTTATACAATATTTTTAATGATAAAATAAGAAAATGGATTAGTTAGTGGAGCAGTAAGGAGGTTCAGTCCTCAAAAGCAGTGGCTCTCAATTTATCAAAACTAAGAAGCAACTATAAAAAATTGAAACATTTTTTTTATTACAATTATATTTTTATTTATGCTTCTATTTTATTTATTTTTATGGAATATTATTTCATTAAAAAAAAATAATAATATTGTGGAATTTGTTAAATAATTTCAGTGTGCCCTCAATCAGGGTATCAATTCAGTTGCGTTTCAGTACCGGACGTGAAAAAAGTATATATCTAGTAAAAAATAAACACGCATCTATAGTAATAAAATTGGGATATTTTCAAGTCTCTCAAGCCATTTCCAGTACCAGTATTTCATTATATAATACAATAATTATAAATATTAATCAATAGATAACATTAAAAAAAAAATAGTTTTTTTAAAAGGTGATATTAAATTTGGGTATCTAAATAATTTACAAAATAAAATTCAGATTAATAGAATAAATTTATAAAAATGAAACAAAATTATAAATTAAATCATGTACCTATTTATTTAGGTACCTATGAATGCACTCTTCTTGTTAAATAAAGACATTTAAAAAGTTATATAATTATAAAAAGATAAAAACAAGACAGCATGATTAGCAAAACATAATGATTTTTTGCTATCACTAACCCCCGTTAAAAGCCACATATTCTTTGGATAGCTCTGTGATGTCATCAATTATTTCAGCATAAATTTATTTTATTTACTATTTCTTTATTTCAACTAATTAATATTTTTGAAAATTATTAACTTTCCTTCTAGATCGCAGATAATGACAGAATAATCCTTCACACAAATGAACCAAATTTCGGGAAAAAATTATTGAAATTACTAAACGAATTTATGAATTTAAAAGGTTCCATCAGTCACTGACACCTTGATTTACAAAATGAACAAGAAACAGCGTTGTTATAAGTTTTAATATAAAAATATCTGATGTGTACAACACATGACTTCCTTGTACGCCTATTAAACTATAAATCGGTGGCTCAAAAAGTGATCCTGAATTTGCTAACTAGTTTCCGAAGATCGCAGTATCTCAAAAACAACACTCGGCGTCGCGACATCCATCTATTGACACACACAAAAATGGGGAGAAAAACCAGTATTTTACACTCAATTTTAAAACTTAAAACAAATAATAAAAATGTTTCATTGGATTGGAAACCAAATTGCGTTTTTAACCTTTATTACCGAAACACATGATTTATGTATTTAATTTAAATATAATATTTCATGTAAGCTTATTATGACCTTCAAGTGAAGTATCGTTTTCGGCTCACCAATTTTAACTAAAATATAGTAAATACATTCACATCAATATAAAAGCCCTATTTACCAAATTTGAGATGTTTTACATTATATTTTAATATAATTTTTGATAAAAGTCTAATATGACCTTCAAGTAAAGTACCACTTCCGGTGATTAAGCAGGCTTCCGGTTTTCCACTTTAGATCAAAATCTAGTATGTTATTTAAATCAATATATAAGTTATAAATACCAAATTTGAGAAGTTTTGCAAAGCATTTTAATATAATTTTTGATGGAAATCAATAATGACCTTCAAGTAAAGTACCACTTCCGGTGATTAAGCAGTGACCAAAAAGGGAGGTTCGCAACTAGATTTTACAACAATCCTAAATACGAAATTTCAACTTTTTACGGCTAACCGTTTTTTGAGTTATGCGAAATACGAACGTACGTACGAACGTTGGACAAAACTAGTCAAAATGGATTCAGGGATGGTCAAAATGGATATTTCCGTTGAAATCTGAAAACCGAAAATTTTCACCATTGCAATACTTCCTTTACTTCGTACAAGAAAGTAAAAAGGCAGAAAGTTATGGTTGCACGTTGCAAAAAAAAACATTTGTGGCTAAAATGCTCCAAAAAGTGTGAAAATAAAGCGTAAGTCAAAGGAACTAATATCCGTGATAGTTTGAGCAAGGAAATTGTTTTGTTTGGAAGGATATGGATAAAATATTTCCTTTTTTCATATTTATTATTCGTTTTAATGTGGGTAAAACTGACAGAGAAAGACGTTTTCCAAATTTAATGAAACTCTAGTCAACCAAAGTAAACATTGGTCATTTTTAACTAAAGATAAATTTTTGAAATAAGACTAGATTAATCTTATAAATTATAAAAATAAAGTTTAATGCCATACTTTATCTAAAGTTTATATTATGATTATAATAATTTCGGTTTGAATCATTGTTTCATTTTATCTATACTGGCTTTGGCGAGGATATAGGCCCTTCGAGAAGTCCTTATAACAAAAATAGTCGGTTTTAACATTGATACAGGCTTCGATAGATCCTGGCTAGTTCATAAGAAGTTAAACATGTCCTCTATAATTCACGCAATTCAATTAAAGTACATGGAATCTACAGAGTTTATTTATCTTTTATCTTGATCACTTTATTTATTAATCTTCGTTCTTGAATTATTATATTGGTCTTTAATGTTTTAATTTTTCATTCATTCTCCCTATTTACTCACTATATATGTATAAATTTTGTCCTCCTCCCCTCTTGCCCAACCCAGCATTCCTCACGCGATTCCTAATAGGCTTTCTGGGCCAACTAGCTTCAACGGGTATGAACTCGGAGATTGCTAGAACAGTGGCTTTTCGTAGCCATTTTTGTTATAAGGACATCTCAAAGCGCCACTTTCCTCGCCAAAGCCAATATTATTTTTAGAATTTTACAATATATGTATAAATTTTGTCCTCCTCCCATCACGCGATTCCTAATAGGCTTTCGGGGCCACTCGCTTCAACGGGGATGAACTCGAAGATTGTTAAAACAGTGACTTTTCGTAAGAGTTTATCGTTATTTAATTTAATTTTTATTATCTATTAAGCTATAAAAAAATAAGTATTAAAAAATGTTTTGATAAAATAAATTTTTTTGCTGCATTATACCTTTTTCAGAATAAAAAATACAAAATAAATAAATAAGTATAATAATAATTGAATAATATATTAAACGGATGATATTTTATTCTATAAAAAGCAGATAAATAAAGTTACTGGGACTGAGATACCCACCTGTCGCTAGAAAGCAGTTACTGGTACCTGTCGCGTTGTGGGTTAAATTTATTATGTAATTTTTAAAATTGCTACTGAAGGTATTGTATTTTTATTGGAAATAATATAAGTAAAACAAATAAATGATATTACAATTATATCTATTATAAGCTGTACTTTTAACAATATTTGGTAATCGAGGAAGAGCACAGTGTATAGAATGTAGTGGGAAAATTGGAAAAATCGCAGACCTATTATAAATTACATAGGTCAACATGATTTTTGTAACATTGATGAGGATAGGAGCATACGAATTATTTTTCAGTTCTTAATCCGAAAATGATAAGCTAATTACTGTAACGCGTAGTTTTTTTGTTACAGGAGATGGTGGTGGAGAAAGAAAAGGAGGCGCCATATTTTTACAATCTAATAAATATTTAATGTCTAATAAACATGCAAAACCTGTTAAATCTATGCAAAGGCATTACTGAGGATTATCTGAATAAAAGATTCATTACATGAGTGACGAAAACTCATCTAAAAGCTATCACCTGGAAGCTACCTTATTTGATGCCGAATAAATATGACGTTTTTTAGTTTGCCGCTGTAAGACATCTCATGAAATATATTTTTATTCACGTAATCCCCACCATTTCTTTTCGTAGATCAACCAGGTTATACATGTTTACATTGAATAATTATTGGATTGTAAAAATATGTCGCCTCTTTTTGTTTTCACCACCAACAACGCCATGTAAAAAAAAAAAATAAAAAAAAAAAATAATAAATAAAAAACCAGTTCGCGTGACAGTAATTAGCTTATCATTTTTCATAGAAATTTATTTTCTTCTATGTTACTTCAATTTTTTTTTAAATTTGTTGACGTGTGTTATCGGTAGAATTTTTTTTTTTGTTAGCGGACTTGCAGTTTCTGGGGAGGCTCATAATAACAAGTTCTGCATCTTGCTAAAAATAGCTAAAAAACGTCCCCAAGTATCCAGTTATACATACACACACACACACACACACACACACATATTTAGTTCAATGAATTCTAAAGATTTAAAGTATTTCCAAACGTTTATAATACCAATTTAATTTTTAAAAACAATTCTTATTCAAATGATATACTTAAAAAATTAATTTTTTTTTTTTTAAATATTTGTACCCGACGGATCACCAATAATTAAAGAGCTTAATAGAAGAACATGCTCTGCGACATTTTAGGAAACATAGGGATTTTGGCTTAAAGGATATTTAAAATACTTCTTTCTACCTAGTAGCTTGTTTAAATATTCTAAATCTTAAATTGTGGTAGTTTCCAGAAGTTGAAAATTGAGCAAAAAGTCCGAAACGTAGACCAAAGAAGATTATATGAAAGAAGAAATGTAAAAATAAGGGTTTAATTACAATTAAACAGCATCTAAGCAATTAATTTTTGAGCTGCTGTACTCCATGTGATTGCTAATAGTATTAAAAGATTGAAGTGTGTGGTATTTAGGAAATAACTAAAAAAAAATAAACAGAAAAAATAATATACCTATTTAATGATTAATGAACCTTTTAATATAATTGAATTTATGAACCAAATCAAAATTTCATCTGACAAATGTGTTTTGCGTAATAAAGGAAAATCTACATAATTAATTGTAACAAAAACAGCTCAGTATGTATTTCCGATGAATAAGTCAGCTCACATTTTTATAGTCTGTGCTACTCAGAATGGGACCTTTATTAAAATTTAATTATTTAACAACAGAAAATTTATTTGTTGAAAAGAATCAGGTTTTTAAAAATTTATATAATTGATTCATTAATTAAATAAATCACAGAAATGAAAAAAAAATTTCAATGAATAAATGTTTAATTTTAATACAATTTTTAATTGTTATATTACTGCCATTGTTTACAATTGTATACTGTTCACTTGAGTTTGTCCTTGCGTGGGATATTTTCGGAGACTATCGTTGCGGTTTCAGATGGAATCGTTCAACCAAATATTTAAGCAAATATTAGAAAACAAATTAAATACAAAGGCGTTGTTAATGACCTTTCAGAAAGGCTAACGATCCTACTTACAATCAGAAGCTGCATAATAATTTGACTAAACAGGTAATATAAAACATTCATTAAAGGTCGTAATAATTTTTATTCCAGAAAGTACGAAGCCCGTTCAGGTTTAAAATATGAACACTCTGTTTCATTTTATTTGTCGCTGGAGTATATCTTTAAGAAGATGAATCATACATAGAAAGGTCAAGCACTGGAAGATAAAAATACCAGTAGTAGGATATCCTGATGACATTGACTGTTAAGCGAAGATGAAGAAACTGTCCTATCCTATCTGACGGCGCTATAGTCCTTACAGGACCTTGGCCTCCTCAGTGATCCTCTTCCAATCAGACCTGTCTTTGGCTGCCCTTCTACATCCGCCGACACCCGACGACCGAATATCTTCTTCCACATCCTGTAGCCAACGAAATCTAGGTCTCCCTCTGCTTCTTCTTCCACCTGGGTGTCCCTCCATCATCATTTTAGGGAGTCTACCACGCTCCATTCTTTGTACATGCCCCAGCCATCTTATCCTCGCACTATTAATGGTGGAAACAATATCGTGTGTTTCATACAGGTTCCTTAGTTCCTCATTGGTCTTTATCCGCCAGCTGTCCCCTTCTTTTGTAGGGCTAAAGATTCTTCTGAGCATTTTTCTAACCCACCTGTTTTCTTAGCCTTTCATCATTAAGTGTCAACATCCAAGACTCGCTTCCAACCATGGTTGCAGAACCGTACGGTACACTCTTATTTTGAAGGCTCTGGATGTATCCCGATTTCGTAAAACTTTCATTAGGGACCAATAGCATCTATTACTAGCTGTTATCCTTGCCGTAATTTCTTCCCTAATATTATTATCCTCCGCGATATCCAGCCCCCTCGATATACCTGTTCCTTCTTTCTTCCTTGCTGGTTATCATAGATATAGTTTTTTCCGTATTTATTACCAGTTCTGCTTTCCTAGCAGCTTCTTCGCACTCCTCGAAAACTCCAAGTAGCGCATTGGTTGCTTTTCCTGTGATCACTACACCATCCGCAAACGCTGAGTCAATCTGTGATGTATACATCCTCTTGGCCTCGTGCGGATCGACCTCATAATTACTTCTAGCTCCATGTTAAATAATACTTGAGAAAGAGGGTCTCCCTGCTCAACACCTTTCTCAATATTGAATTGCTTGCAGAAACTTGGTGCAGAAACTATTAAACTAACTAAAACAAAGTTGATGATAGCCGGATATAAATAAACACGGATAAAATAAAATATACTGTTTGTAGTAGAAACAGCGATGGTAAAGGAGATATAGATATAACAGGAAACACGTTTGTATACATTGAGAAATAAAATTATTTTTGGTATACAATAATTTAAAAAAACAAAAACAAGAGAAAATGAATGAGAGAATCACCATCTGTTAACCATTTGATTTATTTCTATCATAAATATTTTATTCTATTATCTCATTTTAATTTTTTTTTTTACCCTTCTTTCAATTCCCTCCTCCTCAGTTTTATGCCTAAATATCTGAATTACTGTCTTATTCATTCAAAATTATGGTTACAATTAATAATTTATAACTAGCCATTTTTCAACTTTGAACAGAGAACTTATTAACATTTTATCAACTTGTTTAGTCAAAAGTTCCAGGATATCATTTTCTTTGACATTATTTATGAGTTATTCATTTTTAAATTCGCTACTTAAAACTCGAAGCTTAAAAACATTTATAATTGAAAAAGAGAGAATTAAAAATTGAACCCATATATAAAATTCGTTGCTAGACCCTATCCATCCTAGATTCAGAGATTGCCTAAAATAAAAATGATAAATGTTTTTGAATTTTTCCCCTCCGAATATCGGGCCTCCAAATTCTTAGATGGTTGTGACGTTACATTTTATGGTCTTGTTTGCTTAAGCGTGTTTGGTCAACTTATAGAAAGATCTCTAAAAATAGAGAGATATTAACTTAAGTTAAAAAATTATGGTTCTACATCAAGTTCATTTTTTATTAAAACTTAATTTTCAAGTTATATGTGCTTTTTTTTCGTCGTAGTCTCCTTACAAAAAATTAATCCTTTTTTTTTTACGCAATAATAGAGAAATAAATTCGAAAAATAATTATAGAATAAATGTTAATAAAACAGAAATATAAATAAAATATCTAATGTGGACAACACATGACTTCCTTGTACGCCTATTAAACTATAAATCGGTGGCTCAAAAAAGTGATCCTGAATTTGGTTACTAGTTTCCGAAGATCGCAGTATCTCAAAAACAGCATTCGGCGTCGCGACATCCATCTATTGACACACACACACACGCACACACAAATAGAGAGAAAAATCAAGTAATAAAAATGTTTAATTGGATTGGAAACCAAATTGCGTTTGTAACCTTTATTACCGAAACATATGATTTATGTATTCCATTTAAATATAATTGTTGATGTAAGCTTATGACCTTCAAGTAAAGTACAGTTTTCGGCTCACCAATTTTAACCAAAATATAGTAAATACATTCATATCGATATAAAAGTCCTATTTACCAAATTTCAGATGTTTTACATTATATTTTAATATAATTTTTGATGAAAGTCTAATATGACCTTCAAGTAAAGTACCGCTTCCGGTTTTCCAATTTAGACCAAAATTTAGTATTTTATTTAAATCAATATATAAGTTATAAATACCAAATTTGAGAAGTTTTGCAAAGAATTTTAATATAATTTTTGATGGAAATCAATTATGACCTTGAAGTAAATTACCACTTCCGGTGATTAAGCAGTGACCAAAAAGGGAGGTTCACAACTAGATTTTACAACAAACCAAATATAAAATTTCAACGTTTTTGAGTAATGCGAAATACGAACATACGTACAGACGCCACAACGAAACTAGTCAAAATGGATTCAGGGATGGTCAAAATGGATATTTCCGTTGAAATCTGAAAACCGAAAATTTTCGCGATTACAATACTTCCTTTACTTTTTTTGTTATACAAAAATGGCACAGTATTGAACTGTAGAGATAAATAAAACTCTTGGAAAGCAACTAATGATACATCTAAATAAAACAAAAGCAAAAAGAAAAAAAAACGAAAAGTAAAGGCTGTTGCTATTTCACCAATTGTATTTATTTCGACGCAAATTTTCGGCCTGCAAGCCATCCTCAGGCATCTCTATAAATGGCCCTTATTTAATTTAGTTTATAACATATCCACAGAATTAAATATACTTAAATATTCTAATAAATAAACATATACATACTAAGAAAGTGTTTAAAATGTATATAATGCAATATTTAATTTGTGTTGTCATAATTGGTTGTAACATTGCATTGCCTTCTTCTTTGGAGTTTCACCTTTGATGACTGAGATGGCTCCCTAATTCTTATTTTATTTTAAAGTTGTAAGTGTTTTATTGATATTTACTTGATAAAATTTTTGCATCTTAAATTGTAATGAAATTTGATCCAACCTCAATTTTGTTATAGTGTTTTTATTATAATTGTTTATTTTCTAGTGACGCTGTAAATTTGGACTTGGTCCGGCTGGACTAAAATATTGCCTTATATGCATTTTAAACCTTTTTTTAGTATGTATAAGGTTATTTATTCGAATATTTAATTCTGTGATATATCATAAATTAAACTAAATAAGGACTTTTTACAGAGATGCCTCAGAATGTGGCTTGTAGGCCGAAAATTTGCATCGAAATAAATATAATTGGTGAAATAGCAACAGCCTGCCTTTATTTATATATATATAAAAGCATTCACCTAAATCAACAAACATATACTTCCGAAAAGATTTATTTTAAATGTTGTTAAAAATACCTAATAATAAGCTATGTGTTTAATGAAACGTCTATGATCTAAAATTTACTTGATGAAATTTAATATATAAAATATATTAAGAGAAACTCTGATCATAATGTATTTAAGAATAAAATATATCAAAAAGCATACATAAAGTTTTGTAAAGCTTTTTAATGTTGTACAAAAATATCTACATATCTAATTTTGGACCTTAGAAAAATTAGATTATGATAATATCTAACGATGGATGGTAGTACTTAGTATTTATTAATTAATTTTTAAATAATAAAGAAGGGCTGTACTTACAACTAGAGTCCAGATAAATAGGTTACAGAAAAATTGAGATAAAATATAGAAAAGATGAAATAAAAATATAAAGCTCTTTTATAAACAGGCGAAGGAGCTAAAGATAAATATTTTCTTTATATTATTGAAGTCATCTCTTATATATTTATATCTTCAGAAGCAACTTATAAGGGTGTAATTGGTTTCCCCTAACTATATCGTTACATATAAACCTTCAATATCTTTTATATAGTAGGTATAACTCAACTAAAAGGTATCCACATCCAATAGTAAAAGAGATAACGAAGATGGGGGGAAATATTTATTTTTTATTGCTATAAATACGCACAGTAAAAATGCATAATATAAAATTTATTTATAATAATTTGACTGGCAATAAGTGATTATTGTTAACAAGTTATTTAACCAATATTCATGTAAATGTAAATAGCACTACCAATCAGTTTATGGACATTCCTATTAAAATTAATATATTTAAAATAAACAGAAACAGGATAATTTGTGCCGAAGGGAATAATTAAATTTTCGATGCTCGAGGGCTGTATTTAACATTTAGATCAGCAGCACACAACTGCCCAACTGCTCCTAATTTAATTGAATTAATTAATTAAAAAATATTTGTAATTCACTTGTAACATTTATTCTAAATTAAATATATCGGAAAATCGCCAAAGTTAATAAGTTATTGTGATTTTAAATCGAATTGCTTTCTCGCTCTTACTTCGGTAAATTTATGAAACAAAATAAATCTGGATAACAACAGTTATAATAGTTGTCAAACTATTAAAAAAAAAATGTTTTTACACTATTTAAATTTAGATTTAAACCATAAAAAATAATCCCTAATAGATTAATTTTTTAAGAAATTCGCCATTGTGGATATAGTATTAAATTTTAAGAAATCCGTGTTGATCGTGAAGAGGAAATCGATAGAATCTCCAATGAAACAAACAAAGCTCTAAAAAGTTTCAGACTTAGTGCCTATAAAGTTTTTCTTATCAAAAGGAAAAAGCTGATTCACATTTTCGTGAACAGAGAAATAAAGATTAGTAGGTCATAATGCATGCATAAAATGATCGCTTTTAGTCTCACGGATTTCCAATGACGTGTAATTTCTCTAAATTTCAGACATTATTCAAAAGCAATAATTGTTTGAATATGCAGTTTAGAAAAATTAGCAGATCGTCCCTGTCAGTGATTTCGTATTTGTTTAAAAAACAACAAAAAAACACAAGATAATACAATCCAAAATGTTCGGAAAGTGGATAGGAGGGAGGTAGGAAGGTTTTATGTTCACTAGGACTCATCCCTTGCTCACACTATCTCCACCATGCTTCTCAGACGCACTGTTATTTCAAGTTATTAGCTAAATAATAATAATAAAAGGCTTAGCGAACCCGAAGGTTCCATGTCGAAACTACCAATCGCTGTCTACAAACCTCGGCCCACTGACTACCATCCAAATCCGAATCCACAGGAGCACCCTCAACGCAATCCTCCCACCCACGTTTCGGTCTACCACTCGGACGTTTACAAGTCAGCTCAACGCTTATTAACTTTTTAGGAATTCGTTCGCTACAGAGCCCAACAACTTAACAAAGCCATTTCAACCGTCGCGATGATATCGCTTCAATTATATTAACAGGGTGCATGTGCATACCGCGTTGTGTAACCTCCTAAATTCTCCCGCGGACTCATCCAAATATTCTACGCAATACCTTATTCTCGAAGATCTTAAGGCGTTGTTCTGCGTTCAAGATTAGCGGCCACGTTCCACAGCCGTACAAAACAATAAGAAGGATAATGGTTTTATAAATTCTAATTTTTAAGTTTCTGCACAAAATGCTCGACCTGAGTAATGTTGCTACCGAAAAATAAAAAGGATTTCCGGACCTTATATCCTCACGAATTTCGTTTTTTTAGTTATCATGATTCCAAATACTTAAATTTTTCAACTTGCAAAAATCTATTCTATTCCTTCCTTTATCCTAAGTATATCTTGCTAAATATGAACTTTTTTTGCCATATGAACAAAGGCAGACTCAATCTATACGTTCTTTATCATTTAAATTATATTGAGGCTCAAATATTCGATTTTTTTGCCCCCCCCCTCCACCATGTAAGTACCCTATTGAGTATCCTGATATGATAAAGAATAACACCAAGCGGCAACTCTTCCAATCTTAATTCTACACTTTATAGTTAGACAAGGACATCCTCATATATGATATATGATATAGAGTAGTTGAGCGAGTACCGACCCCTGATGAAAAATCTATCGGAGAGGAAGGAATGAACAGTAATAGATAACAGGTAGGAGAAACACCTGATACCAGACTTCATGAAACGTTTGAGCTTCATACACTAAATTAAAATTGAAACATTATTAAAGGTTCAAACAATATTCTATTAATAATACTCTGATTAAGTAATGGGCAGAAGATACGAATACATATACCAAGCATCCAAATGAAATGCATATAGACCAAACAGATACCAAGCTGATTGGTGTAATTAACTAATTAATTAGTAGAGTGATATTCACATTTTCATCGTTGATATCAACTTTATCTTAATAACTGTTTTCTATATTAATACAAATAAAAATCACGCCGAAATAGGAGAGACCTAATTGAAATAATGATTTTCAATAAACAAATGTAGTGTTAAAGTTACTACTGGGCAGAAACAAAGCCTGGAGTCTTTCAAATAGAAGAAAATAATTACGTAAAGTATTGGTACAGTACATATCGACGTCGTTTTTTTGAAAAAGGCTTAAGCGCCAAAAATTCAAAATTTTGAGACGTAAACACCACCCCTATCGATTTCCGCTCACGATATATCGAAAAAAAAAATTGGAAATAGTCTAAAAATCTAATATTGATGACGTAAGCACCAAAAACTAACGACCCTCATCACTGGTCTTAACCGGTGTTAGAATTTTTTATAATATATATTGTAATTAAAAAGGTTTTGTCACTTTAATACACTCCTACTGTATATAATAATAAAAAAAAATTGTTATTTGGGGAAAAATCATTTCATGTGTTTTTGGGCAAATTTTGCTAAATGGAGCTTAGGCCTTTTTCAAAAAACGACGTCGATATATATTGTGAAATATATATTGTGAAGTGAAATTTGCAAGCTCTGTTACGTGCTTAGTTGTCTCGCATACTTATAAGACCTGAGTTGACTACTTAATATTTACTGTAGTTTTGAGATACTTAAGACCTTGTTTAGGAATACTCCTATAATAGCCTAATAACAGTTTTTTTTCTCTCTCTCTCTAATTAATTAATAAAGTATGTATATATATATATATATATATATATATATATATATATATATATATATATATTGAATCAGACATGCAAAGTTTGGTCTTGGCATAATTCTACATGGAATAATTTCATGGCTAACAAAAAGTACCCCTATACACATAAATTAAATGTATACAAGTCAGTCTCTCGGGCGGTGGTTAGTTATGTTGGACAGGCTTGGAGTTTGAGCCCTATGACGTTTTGGAAAAATTCAATAGATACTATTTAAATAAATTATTGCTTCTCCCAGCGAACATAGATTTAACCAGACGAAGTATCCTCATCGTTTTGCCCAGGGAGAATGTGAACCTTCCCCCACTCCTTAGTTTCTCTCGCCCTACCATCTTGACCCACTGGATTCGAAGATTTCTGTATCAGCGATATATCTTATTAAATATCTCCCTTAAATAATCGAAATAGAAACATGTGATGGATATTAATTTATTCAACAATGATTATACTTCATTTTAAAACAGCATGGTTCTTTCCACCATCATGAAACTGTGGCTAATGCAATTTAAATTTTACTTTGACCACGAGAAGTGAGAAACAACACTCCGATCTTCGAGATCTTATAATATTAAATGTAGAAACATTCACTCCAACGAAAATAATTTATCTTAGTGCTTAGGATTAATGAACTCATTCGCTAATTGATTGGTTGTCTACATTTTTGACAGGTGTAAATGAAGAATAAAGATTTTTTTTTTAAATTAAAAATTATGACCGATTTTTTTAAAAATAATTAATTCATAAGATTACAAATGTTGATAAAAACATGCAGTTAAAGAATTACGATTTTATCACGGTGTTTTCTTTACTCATTCTTCTCAAAATTAAAAAAAAAAAAAAAAAAAAGATGGAAGGAATTATAATTACTAAATCTTCGCTTTTATAGATACAATTTATGCTTACAACTATTATAGTTGTCTGTGATAGACCGGTTATTCGAATAATACATGTTTTTCAACTTACAAGCAATAAAAAACAAAAACATTTTTTTTTTTATTCTTCCTGGAGAAATTATAGGTAACAAAGTTGAAATTCGTAATCAAATTAACAATAATTGTCTCCAAAACTTTCCAAGAATTCTTACTCAAAGATTAATTTAGGCATTCCACCTCATAATTTCGACAGGCGTTCGATTCAAAACGGAGCCTCCAAACAAAAAATCTTAAGAACCCAAATTGTAAATAATTTACTCTTCTTTAATTTGGTATGAAATAAATATTATAATTTATTCGAATAATGAATGGTTTCCAGATATGAGAAAAAAAATATATATATATTATTTTTTTATACTTCCGGCAAAATTCGAGGTAACGAAGTTAAAATTCGTAATCAGTACCCAACAAAAAATAAATGAACAAATTTTCAGAACTTCTCCAAAATTTTCTTCCGAGATCAGTTTCTGGTATCAACTGAGGTTTTTCGATTTTCAGTTTTGATTTTTCTGTCAGACCGAATCCTACGTTTGAGGTACTCATTTTACGCATAATTTAGTGTTCTTCAATTTATAATTGAATAAAATTTTCGCTAGGGCGCGCCGTTTAAGTGTTTAGGCCAAAAAAGGAAAAAAGTCCGAAAATATGATGGTTTCTCCCACCCCCTCGCCTTGGCTCACCACTTAAAACGGGGCAAACTTAGGTTATTATTATCTGGCGTCTAATGAACAGATTAAAAACATTTCCTGCTTTACAACACTTATTTCCAACCATGAAGGTTTATATTGAATGGCCAGCATCACCCATATGCCAAATTACCTACTACGCCTTATAAGCCATAGGCCGCCAAACCCGCAATACTGAACTGTCGTGCACTATGGTATTTGGAAATTGGGGGCAGTCAAGTTTTTTATTTTATTTTTTTTTAATTATTTAACTTAGCATTTTATTCCCACCTGTAATTTTATATTAAATTTTTTATTACATGAACTTAGATAAAGTATGACTTGTGGCCTACGTGTTAAACTTAATAGAAAGACTGGAAACGACTAAAAATATCTAAACTCTATTTTTCTAAACCTTCGAAACTGGAACTTATTAAGAAATTTATTACATACATATATTTACTTAAACCTAGGGGAGTAATTTTTTTGGAGGAGGGATTTAAATTTTTTTCGGGGCGAAATTAAAAAGAAGGCATAAATCACTTACTATTATTATGTTTTTTTTTACAATTTTTTGTCATTATTCTAATTTATATTTAAATCAATGTAATATAATTTTAAAATTAACTGCATTATTTATTTTTTGGGCCATCGCAGTATAATAAGTATCCATAAATTAAATTTTGATAATTCCGAAACATTAGAAACTGAAAAAATACAAGAAATAGAAAAACAAAGGAAGCAATATAAATTACAAAAAAAACATAAATAATGTAATTAATTTTAAGACAGATGCTGTTAATTTAGAAAGCCATTATGCAGACATAATAACTAAACTAAATATAAAATAAATCATAATTTAAAATTTAACAAACAGTTACATTTATTTAAATATAAAATATAATGATAATAAAAATTTCTAAAACAAATATAATAATAGTAAGGGTGAAGAGAACAGGTGGGGATACATATGACAATGAATGCATAAATTAGCACAAAGTTCTTTCCAGTGATAGTACAGTTTGACAGAGATATGAAAGTAGAGTCACTCCCCAGAATATTCTATAATTTAACAAGTAATTATTGATGAAGCGAAATTGTCCAGATGTGGGGACAGGGGAAGACCACTGTGTATTTAAAGTTAATATAACATTTTAATAAGCAACAAGATATGATTTAAATTAAGGTTGCGAATATTTATTCGTTGTAATTGTTTTATGTTGTATTGTAGAAAATAAACATTGTGAAGACGAAGAAGGACTTTGAAACGTCGATGACAATATTATACAAAAGTTTTTTTAAATATAAAGCTAAATGGCAATGGAAAGTTGTCATTCACAAATAATTAAATCATAAAAAAAGTTTAAATTTTTATTTTTTACGAAAGGATATCCCTCATCTAGCTCCATTTTAGACCCTTCGCATTAATGTCTGTACGGTGTTTATGTCGATGGTTGACATAAGTCGCTATGTAGAGTTTTGTTCTTTACGTACCAAGAAGCTTCTATTATTTGGCTTAAAATTTAGGGAAGAAAAGATAGTAGTATTGGTAAGTGAGTCTTATTAACCTACCCGTGAATCTATAAGGGGTATGTCCATATGGATATAAGTACATAGTTAGGTGTGAGAAAAAGTAGGTATTTATTTTCTGTCTGATTTCCAATTGTTTTTTTCGTTTATATATAAATATAAAAAGACGATTTTGTTATATTGTAATACTTTAGTCATCGGCTAAGAAAAGAAAAAAAATTAACCCACCCTAAAAATTTGAAATATGAGTTACCTTAATTACATTTCAAGATACGCAGAATTAAAAAAAAAAACTGAATACAAAAATCCAACCACGGCTCTTCTCCGAGACTTTTGGGCTGATTTATTTAGATTTGGCAGTAAAGTCGCAGGTCAATCCAGGGTGATCCTCAGAACTCGGCATTACCATCCGGTATTACGTTTAAAAATGGCGCCCGATTTGAAATTCCCCAATGCACATATCTAGGCCATTTACGACGATAGAGAAAAAATATGAAATGTTTTGGAATCATTATACCAAATTCTTAAAAAAACAAAACAATAATTTCAATAAATTTTTAATCTGTTGAACGGGTGAACAGTTATTGTTTTGTAGGGTATCGGCATACGATGCCTGCGTACCAAATTCGGCACCCAGTTTGCATTAGCTGAAAAATATTTTGTATCAATATGGAAACATACATGCCCATAACTCGGCTATTTATGAAGATAGAGGAAAAATATAAAATGTTTTGTAATAATGTATACCAAAGAAAAAAAATAAAATAAATATATTTATTTATATATATATATATATATATATATATATATATATATATATATATAAATATATTTATTTATATATATATATATATATATATATATATAAATAATTTATTTTTAAAGTTATTTATTAGGAAATAGTAAACCATTGCATAATAACTTACAGCGTTTTTACGAATTTTATTATTACGAATAATAACAACATATACTAAATAACAGAGTAAAAATGCTTTAAAGTACTTAAAACCTAAATTAATACGCATAATAATTGTTAGAAAGACTAATGGTGTTTTTTTAAATGTCCTTACTAATACCCTTCAACAGAGAAAGAGATAAACGACCAGAAACGACGATAATGAAACAATATTAATCCTGTAAAATTAACAATAGAAACTAAGCTACAAACGTTCTCGCTTCGATGAGTAAAGTTATTAAAACCTTTTGAGAGTGTACTGAAGGGCTATCATCGATTCTCGGAGAGCAACTAATGACCCGACTAGATACAGCGGGCCAGAAGTGTCATTTGTCAGTCCGCGGCCGATGGCCCTTCACTGCACGCATAGAATACTCCCCCCTTCCTCCCCCACAACTCCTCCCCCCAAAAGAACAATAGAGTGCTCAAGGATACCGAGTACGAGCACCGCTCGACTTCAATGATTAGTTACTGAATCAATAAGTATTATTGAAAATAAAATAACGGAATAGACAAAAAAAAATATTGCTGCTAAGGTGAAAACAACGGTTGGTCTATCCATTCATTAACTGATTTAAAGAGCTGTTTTTAATACTGATTAATAGGCTTACTTGGACTGAATGTTAATTTTTTTTTAACCCTGGAGAAATTAGCATCTGATTTACCTGTGTACTCCACAAATTACAGAGGCCAACAAAAAATTTGTTTGAAAACTTTTTTAACTTTAATAGTTGATCTTTATAGATTTTTATGTGCTGAACCTAAATCTGGCCTTAGTTTTTTTGTATCACCCATAGTTTTCCAGCAATATGCTTTGTATTATATAGTATAAACCCCTATACGGTATACGGGGGAATTAATGAAACACTATGTTACGTCATAAGCATGGTTCATATTTACAGGATCTACGAGGTTTTTGCGTAGAATGTTCTTCTCACCAGGTTTTAAAGACTTCCTCACAGACTAGTTCTTTCTGCACCAATGTTGATCCCTAGCCCTACTGTACCATTCACTCAAGAAACACGGAAATTTTGTAAAACCACATTGCTGACCAAGAAGGATGCATGTTAGTTTTAAATCACCACATATCATCCAACCATGAGCAGAATAGCCTATTCGATTTAACACTGTTTCTAGGTTTTCATAGTTTTCTTTATAATCACAATTCTTAAATTGTGGGTGATACAGCTTTTTTAATATCATATTTGGATTCAGCACTCTAAAAACTATAGGAATAAGGTATTTTCAGTACAAAAAATTTTTCATCGTTGGCCTGTGTTATTTGTTAGCCAGGTCTAAAAGAATACCTAGAAAGTGAAACAAACTATTAAAATGTATTTATAATATTTTAATCAATTTAAATTCTACATTAAATCAGTTGACAATTGATATCGGACTTTATATTCCAGTTTTTTTTTCAATCTCTTTCTGCCATTTTAACCAGCAAATCATATTACTGCTTTTATACGGGCGAGAACGGGCAATTATTTTTTACATATTTGCTAATTTTACATGACACATAGAATACGTTGTTGAATGACTTAGATTCTGAGAATGTGAAAAAGTCTATAATTGGAAAAAAAAATATCATTAGTGTTTATCTATATTATTGGATTCCATTGTGAAATAGTAAACAAATAATTACAAATTCTTTACACTGTTCACCGCTAAGAGGCTGGAGGAACTAGCTTATTTCTTGACTGTGAAAGAGTTTAAAATCTGTTAGTTAGTTGTTTACCCAAGCGCTGTATCGACATTTCCCTCAGATTATTCACGTATTTTCACGCATATTAATATCCTATCTGATATAGAAATACATCTCTCATCGTAATCTTGAACTTCATTTTTGGTCGTTTGTCCAGCTAGATTCACAATCGGCCACTGTTTGCCTGTAGGACTCATCTATACGATAATAAAGAGGATTTTCTTTCCTACTGGCAGGACGACCGATAATAAAAAAAAAAGAATTAAAGAAAATTCCGAGTTGTCACAAAAAAAAAAAAAAAAAAAAAAATCAACTTTAAATATTTTTACGAAAATATGAAGATTCAAAAGTCCTTCCAGTGGGAGGTTGCTCAATACGTCCTATCATTAAAGTCGTTATGTCTAACCGAATGCTAAAACAAGACCGAAGGGAAGACGAGGTCATACATTTTTTTAACAAATTGATTTGGTATAGCCAAGCGATTAAAGTGATGACAGTCTTAATTTGATTTGAAAAACCAATAAAGCAGATTAGTGGATTAAAATTTTCATGGAAACAAAGCCGTTCATTTTTAATCACACTCCTCATAATAATTAGTAATATGAAAAAAGTACATTGAAATCTCATATATCCCGAGTAACTGGGACCAAAGGAAATCCGGATAATCCGGGCAATATGGGCAATAAGCAAAAAAAATCTTTAATTAAGCAGGCTTACCGTTTATTCAGTGTGGTATACTGTATGATATATATGACGTTATTGCAACCGATGCGATGGGCTGGGTCGCAGTGCATACTAGGAATGGAATATCGAAAGAAAAATATCGATACTGGTTAAAAATATCGATATCACGATATTATTCGCATTAAAACATCGATATTTCAAAATATCGTTAATATTATTATATTAAAAAAATTCTAAAAGAATTTGATGGAGATTAGGAGATGATCTGTTTCTTAATATTCAAATCCTACTATTAAAAAACTTAACAAAAAAAATATATCTTAATTATATCTGCACAAAAACATTTCGATTCAAAAATATCATTATTTTATTATTAAATTAAAAAAAATTATAAACGAATAGGAAGGTGATAAGGAGACAACTTGTTTATTAGTACTTAAAGTCTGCTGTAAATCAATTCCATGAATACAAGATCTTAATTATAAATATCAATATTTCAAAATATCGTTAATTAATTTATAAAATTAAAAAAAAACTTCTGAATGAATTGGAAGATTAGTAGATAACCAGTTTCTTAATATTTAAATAATTTTGTAAATGAACTTTATAAGAACAAAATCTTCTTTGCATCAGCAAAGATATTTTTTCGGTAATGTGTTATCGATAATATCACCAATAAAATATAGATATTCCGATATTACCAGAAACCAAATATCGATATTATAATATCGAATGTCGAAAGAAAAATATTGATATTTCGATAATATCGGTATCCCATCCCTAGCTCTCTGTAATCAAGTTTAAAAAAAGGGGGTGCATTCAGCCCTTTATTGAGTTTTCCACAAATATCTCAAAAACGAAAGGTTGAATTGAAAAATGTTTTTGTTAATGTGTTATCGATAATTTGGTGAATAAAATATCCATATTTCTGCAATATCGATATCCATATCCCAAGCCCAGTGCATACTGGAAAACATTTCAACAAAATTTAAATAAAAATAAAATTAAAATAATTATTTATTAATTCAAGGTGCGCGTGTTAACCAGAGTTGATTTCGTCAAGCTTTGTTTTCAAAAGAATTATTTAAATAATTTTAGTATATGGGTAAGGATAAAATTGACTATTTTACTATATTTCTGGAAAATGGGAAGGAGGAGGAGAGGAAAAATGTGCCCAGAAAGGGTGCACAGGAAAAATGCGTGCTTTGGATTGCTGTCATTCTTAGATACGCCACTGCGTTTATTACGATAAAAACTATTTATAGCTCAATCTACGTCAACGTCCTGTGCCACTCTACTACAGTGGTGCCCAACGTTTCTATAAAGCGTCCTCCCGACCAATGGTCCTCCATATTGAGGCGTCCCACAACTATACCTACCTCCCTCCCTCCCCATTATCCTTCACAATAATTATTTCTATACAATATAAGCGGTTGTTTTTCCCTCTTATGATACATAATGGAAACAGTTAATAACTATTATTTATATAAAAACAAATTTTCATCACAGAAAAATAATTTGATTTTTTTAAATTTAAATTATATCCCTACTAGTCGGCCGCGTGCATTGGGTTGGGCACAACTGCTCTAGTAAACCTTTCCTAAATTCAACAAAAATCGTATTATTAACATAAGTTATAGTACGATCTAAGCAGTAAATGGACATTGAATAACTAAACTAAAAAGCACATATTTGGCGAATTTATACATAGTTACGTATAACTTGCTATCATAGTTAAAAATTATTATCTAAACATTAATTGATGAAAATATCTAAAAATCTGATCCAGATAAAGGAGGTTTTACAATTAGTAGTTAGTAATTTTTTTTTTTTTTTTTGTATTTATGTGACATTTTTTTTAACTTAATTTCGGACAACATCCCATGAAGTAATTTTCTTCCTCTAATTTTATGTTTTATATAATACGTTTATCACCTTTTTTTAAACATATTTTTGATTGCTGTCCTCAAAATGGAGAAATTCCTCGAAACTTCGAAAAAATAGTAAACAAAAAAAATGTGATAAACGTTATAAATAAAACATTAAAGGAATAAAATTACTTCGCGGAATACTACCCAAAATTAAATAAAACTTTTACTGTTTTGCTATTTATCGTCCGTGAGCTAATGTCTAGATATCCAATTTCAACAGGCTAATTATCATAAACCATTCTGTGAACTATTAATTGCAAGCATAAATATCAAACAGAAATTTGAAATACACGAATGCTAAGTAAATAATTAAACGGTTTATGTATCAATGCTAATTAAAAATTCAAGTGATCATTTTGAAGTACACATGTGCTGAATTCTTCTTTCATAATTTTGTCAAAATTGAAATATTATTAATAAATGTATATTTTATTATTTTTGTTGATTTTGATATAAAAAAATAAAATGAAAACCTTCATATGTTCGTCTGATATTGTAGTGTCCACTACCAACCAAACAACAAAGAAGTCCACAAGGATTTATAAATATTCATATATCTCCTTTTCATACTCGAAGATTTTTTCTTCTTTTTTTTACCCAATTTTCGAGTAAAAATTATTTAAATTCAAAGTAAAGGACCATTGAAGAAATACATAGTGCAATATAAAATATAAATATAATTTTTTTAAGGGTTTATAGAGTATAACTTTTTTCAATATAGCTGATTCGGTTTATTATTTTCAATAAAGAACCTTTATAATCAAAATTTGAGGTTTAACGTTCCAAGATACTTAGAATCCAAAAATTAAATAAATGAAAAAAAAAAAAAACCGTCCGCGGCTTTTCTCCGACATTACAGCATCTATTGTTTGGCACATAAGTCGCAGATTACTTCAGATTGATCCTCGGAACTCCGGTATTTCATTCCAAAATAGCGGCCGTTTTGAAATTTCATGTGCACATATCAAGGCCATTTATGAAGATAGAGGAAAAATATGAAGTGTTTTAAAACCATAATACCAAAGCCTGAAAAATTATAATCTAAATAAATATTAATTCTTTTGATACTGGTGAACTGAGCGGTAGGGTATCGGGACACAACGCCTGTATACCAAATCCAGCACCCAGTGCGCATTAGCCGAAAAACATTTTTTATAATAGAATAGAATATAATGTTTTATTTATAATATATATATATATATAATATGTATATATATATATATATATATATATATATATATATATATATATATATATATATATATATAAAACACGAGAGCAGGTTATGAAAACATTATTAGGGCTTGGTCCATTGACCGTTAGCCCGGTATTGGTAGCCTAATATTTTTCTACATAGAATTAAAAAAAAAAAAATATTAAAAAACAAACACTGTATACAACAAAATAAACACATCAGTTGCTCCTCATCTCCAACACTAAAATTCTCACATTAAATGATTATAATTCTAAACACATATTATCATAAAGTTCCAGATACCAGCATCAATTATAGTTAAATTCGTTTATCAGCTCTTGCCTGTATTTATAAGCTAGTTTATATTATTTTATTATAATGTCCCGATTTTTGCTATTTGAATAATTTATAATTTCTTTAACGTTTAATTGATTTGTATTAAAGCATTCCCTTGGAATCTCCGATAAGATTGGGCATACGGCGAGAAAATGTGAATTTCGATTTCTCTGGTATTTCATACTGAACATATTTGAACTTTATAGATGTTTATATAAATTAAATGTAATAGACCTGTTCTTCTTTTGTATGGCATTTATATAGTAGATTTGTTTCACATTATAAGTTTCTGCAAGACATTTGGAGTATTTCCAATATTCTCGAAGTTAATCTCGTGTTCCATATTATAGCTTTTTGCAAGTTTGATTAAATCCTTAAACCAAAACGCTTTATTTTTAACAATCTCATTTGCTAAATATTTCGGTAATCTATCTTCTTTCATACCTAATACCTTTAATATATAATCATAATGTATCTTTAATGTGTATAAAAAAAAAAAAAAAAAAATAGGCTCTAAACTAGTTCCCAAGTGAATTAAGAATCTTGGTGTATATTCCGATAGACTGAATAGTTTTCTAATAAAAAAATATAAAATTCTTTCTATTTCATAACATCCTTTATTGCCAAATATTTGTGCTCCATACGCCACAATAGATTTAAATATTGAGTTGAAAACATGCACTTTATGAAATTTATTAAACTTCCCTATAGTCTCCTCCTTAAAGTAACGAAATTCCCAAGAAAAAAAAAAATTATCGGCATTTGGAAAGTATTATAGCATATTGGACTGTGCACCATTTTTTATCAAGTATTCTGGGCTTGTTCCTATGGAAACCGGATCACCTTTGTTTAGTTTATGGTAACTCGAAAACGGTATTATATTCCAGATACTCATTTGAAAGTTAATTTAATTGTCTACAAAACTAATCTTAATCGAATCAATATTAGCAAAGATATAGCAAACGTATTGGATATTTACCCAAAGCTGTTTTTTGGTATATATAATGATTTTATATATATCAATGTTGCCCAATTAGGGGTTTTTCACCCTCTGGGGTATTTTTTACTTTGCTAATAATTTAATCTTAGCTTATACTAAGGGGGTAATTTTGGTTATACTAATAGAAAAATAAGAATTAAACATTGAAGGTTAAAGTTGGTGGATTTAGAGGAAAATTTAGGTAAGTTTAGGCTTAAAGTTGGTGAATTTAGGGGAAAATTTAGAGAGTTTTAGAAATAAATTACACAGGACTGACCTGGCAACACAGATACAGATATATATATATATATATATATATATATATATATATATATATATATATATATATATATATGTCGTATATAGGTAACTATTTGGTAATAATAAACCACCGTGTAATAATTTGCAGCGTTTGTTTCTTCTAGAACTGGCTACAAGTGGTAATGGCGCCCAATCTTACAGAATTAAAAATATTGATTTGTCCAAGGTCATTCTACTACTTAAAAACGTCAATAAGCCATTTTTAATTATGAAAACTTCATCGATTCAGCAGGCTGTGAATCACGATGAATAACGATAGCACATTATAATTATATTTTACCAACATCAGACCACTATTACATCATTGCCAAAAAGAGTTATGAAACTACATTTTTCTTTTATTTATAACCATAATGTATAGTTTTATAATATTTTTGTTTAACTTTAAATCGATAACGTCTAAAATATAAAAAAAAATAGGGAATACTACACGATGAGGGTCCCAAAAGCTCCACCACTACAGGTTTAATTAAAGTTCAAGTGGGTACGAAAGAGATCCCTCAACCAGCTCATTTTCAGCCTAACTGTATCGTATTCCCCATTAGAACCAGAGCCAAGGCCTTGTGGTGGATGTGGAATCGTAAAGAGATCGTGTATCTGTGGTGTAAACATTAAATTTGTCGCTTAGAAACCAGATACGTTATTCTATGACCAAGATATAAAAAATTTCTAAAAGTGTATTATCAGCTCAAACGGTATTAGAATGAGCAACTCATGTCAGGGAGTGGATGTAATTTGATATGGTCATTTTTGAATATTTGATCTTCATATCATACTAATCTTATTCCGACAAAGTTTTCCTCCATCTATTTCTATATTTTGGCAGGTATGGAGAAAAAAAAAATTGTTTCTACAGTCAATGGATCCATATAAATATGTATTTATTGAACTCAGAATAAATAATTATACAATATAATAAAAAAAAATAACCAGTAATTTCGTCGAGAGTTCTCGTAATTCCCCAAAGATTTATAACATTTATTCTTAGGAGCAAAATTATGTGAAAACAATTATGGGGTTTCAAAGCAGCGAAAAATTCAAAATTAAAATCTAATGCTATTTTTCGTGTTTTGAACAACAGAACTATTTCTAAAAACAATGGACAGCTCTAGAACATTTAGGGATATTGACAAGAAATGTTAAAATTTTTAGGCCCAACTTTATAAGGTTGATTCTGGTTTCGGCACAACTCTTCCAACAGAGGTACATTCAAACCTTTGGGTACATATCGAAGTCGTTTTTTTAAAAAGGCGTAAGCGCGATTGAATAAACTTTACAGGACACACATGAAACGATTTTTCCCCAAATTTATATATATATATATATATATATATATATCTTTAAATTTTATTCATTATTGTATAGAGTAGGAATTTATTCACCTGGAAAAACCTTTATAATTAGAATATAATTAAAAGGATTCTAGCAATTGTTAAGGCCAGAGTGATAACTAAGAATCGTTATTACACGGTGCTTACGTCATCAATATTCGATTTTTAGACCATTTCCATTTTTTTTTTCTGGATATATTATGAGCGGGAATCGAAAGAGGTGGTGTTTACGTCCCCAAATCAATTGAAACCTAAATTTTGAATTTTTGGCGCTTATGCCTTTTTCAAAAAAATACGTCGATATATCTAAATATAAATTTAATAAATACTAGAGTTGTATCATATTTTTTTTTTTTTTTTATGATTTGTATTTTTAAGATTAATGTAGTATGCATAACGAATGAAACACTTTTCTTCCTTTTTATTCTCTTTAATAATTAAACAATTTTTTTTTTAATGAGTAACAATTCATAGTTGATAGATAGAAAGTTTAATTTACATATGTACACTTTAACAATATTTTCAATTATTTTAACATGATTTCGGATAACTTATCCATAAAGTCAACAAATTTGATTTTTGAGAATAAGTCGTATCTCATAAGTGAATTTATATATTGGAACAACAGTAGAAAAAATTGATCAAAAACCTGCACACACAAAAGAATATTAATAATAATTATAAATGAATAATAAAAATAAATTAATAAAATAGGAAACTAGGCAATAAATAATAGATCTAAACATTTAAAACTATAATTAAGTTAATGAAAACATAATAAAAATACGTGAATGAAAATTATTGTTAGTTTAATAATAAATGTTTTGTCCTTTTATGAGTGTATCGTTTGAGTGTACATTTGTTATAATTACCAATCTCTTTTATCAGTGGGTTTTCACTGGCTGTTTTTTACTTCCTTGTACGAAGTAAAGGAAGTATTATAATCGCGAAAATTTTCGGTTTTCAGATTTCGACGGAAATATCCATTTTGACCATCCCTGAATCCATTTTGACTAGTTTCGTCGTGGCGTCTGTACGTACGTTCGTATTTCGCATAACTCAAAAACGGTTTGCCGTAGAAAGTTGAAATTTCGTATTTAGGATTGTTGTAAAATCTAGTTGTGAACTTTCTTTTTTGGTCACTGCTTGATCACCGGAAGTGGTACTTTACTTGAAGGTCATAATCGATTTCCATTAAAAATTGTATTAAAATACTATGTAAAACATCTAAAATTTAGTATTCAGAACTTGTATATTGATTTAAATAACATACTATATTTTGGTCTAAATTGGAAAACCGGAAGCGGTACTTTACTTGAAGGTCATATTAGACTTTCATAAAAAAATTTATTAAAATATAATGTAAAACATCTCAAATTTGGTAAATAGGACTTTTATATCGATATGAATGTATTTACTAGATTTTGGTTAAAATTGGTGAGCCGAAAAGGGTACTTTACTTGAAGGTCATAATAAGCTTACATCAAAAATTATATTTAAATTAAAAATCATATGTTTCGGTAATAAAGGTTACAAACGCGATTTGTTTTCCAATCCAATTAAATATTTTTATTACTTGTTTCAAGTGTTAAAATGGAGTATAAAATATTGGTTTTCCTCTCCATTTGCGAGATGAACAAGTCTGCTGCAGGAGGATAAAATATTAGTCAAGTGGGTTTTTCCGCTTAAAACGTCGAAATTGTCGATTTCCAATAATTTATCTATTGATATTGACAGTAATGTTGTCATGGAACACGAAGAAATCTCTTGAAAACTAGTTACCTACTGAAGGAAAACGACATATAATAACGGAATGAGACCTCCAGAAACAAGAGTGTGTCTGTGTGTGTAGATGGATGTCGCGACGCCGAGTGTCGTTTTTGAGACACTGCAATCTTCGGAAACTAGTAACCAAATTCAGGATCACTTTTTGAGCCACCGATTTATAATTTAAGAGTCGTACAAGGAAATCATGTGTTGTCCACATCACATATTTTACCAAAATATTCATAGTTTAATTGTAACATTATAATGTACCTTTTATCTACTATGATCGGCACTCGACAGTCTTGGATTGAAAAATATTTTTAATGTTTCAATACAACTTCTACAGCAAAAATATAATGGAAAAAAGAAAAAGAAAAAAAAGAAAGAAAGAGTAAGTTGGCTGGCAATCGTCATTAATATTAAAGTTGATCCCCAGCCCGCGAGGGAAAAAGGACTTCAATTTCTCATTCCTCCTCATGCATTTATTTCCCTCTAAGCGGGACTTTTACCGCCTTCATTTACACCATTTTCAAAACCCTCCTTTTCTTTCTAGTACCTCCGTACCAAATTATAAATCAGCTATCCTTCACCGAATAAATTGGAAAGAAAAGAATGGAGAAAGAATTAAAGAGTGGCGAACTTCTGAAATACTTAGCGAAACTCTTGAAATGTTTTAAGTTCTTACCTTTTAAAGTACTAACTTTATTTCCCTTTTTTTATAATGACTACTATCCGAAGTTTTTCTATTAGGAAATTCATAGCCGAAAGGGATGGCGTGCTGATTAACAATCAGTTATTCATTAAATGTTCCTTTGAAGGGCTGTTAAAATTATTTTTTGGTTGATAAATAATATACACGTTAGCATAAGGTCTATTTATTTTTAGTTTCTAGCAAAATATTTAACAGTTGAAATTATATTTTGTTTTTGTTTATATGAAACGTTTTTATTTCATATATAGCAATGAAGTAAAACATTTACTTATAATTATATTAATAATACAATTTATTACATGTAAAAATATAATTTATTTATTGCTAAAAAAATAAAGAGAAAAAAATAACAGTATTTAAAAATAAAATTATATTCTGACAAAGTCACATATTTGGCGATGTTTAAATTAGTATAATATAAACATATTATGTTTTGTTCGCTAACAGTTATAGTTTTTCTATACATATTTCAGCTATTAAACGGTTTAAAGAGTGGGAGAGGTTGATTTAAAGACGCTGTTGGTTAATTTGTATATGCACATTCTTGCATGTAGGACATATTTAAGTCAGAATGCACACTAATTATTTTTGTGTAATATGGATATTAATTATCCATCTGACACCAAATAACAAGTGTGCATTAATAAATATTATATACAATTTTTAGGCATAGAATTTTAACTTTTCGTAAATAACAGCTTACTTAGACCCCAATATGGTCCTGCTATGCTGGTTTGGTAATTTTTTAACTGTTTTTTTTTTTTCAGCTCGGAGAGATCGGCTAGTAAATACATGTCATTTTTATTTATTTTATTATTTTAAACTGTCTATTTTCAGCGTACCTTTTATGTACCAAAAAACATATTGTTTTTATTTCATTCCCTTCTCAAATGGAGTTACAATGCCCATGTATAAATTTTTTCTACTTTAAATTTAAAATAAATTAAAATTTTATAAAATTATATAATAAAATTAAAATAAATTTTTGGAATTGAATAAATTACCTTTTCATTCTAGCCCTTTTGAAATTCAGTTGTTTGAAAAATTTGTGGCTTGACAGATATTTCCGTTTCGTGAAACTTTCAGTATTGATTATAAGAATGAATTTTGACAAAGGGCTTTAATTCCATTCATATGAAGAAAAAAAAACCTCTCGTATATTCATTAACTTAGAAATAATATTTTATTATTTTTGAAAATTAAAAAAAGTTTGGTTTGATTTTTTTACTGGAGAATATAGATGTATCATAAATGGTACGCAGGATAGGATTGCAACATTTTTATAGAAAATTTAAAAACGTACTATTATTAGCATTTTCCAACCATGAATATTTTGTGATTTTGTTTTACTCCCGCCAGGTTATTATGCAAGAATTAAAAATATTTATCCATCCAAAAAAAAAAGAAATAAAAAAATATTAAAAACGAATTTCTTAAGGGCACCTAAGCTTCTAAAGCCAGGTTTCACAGTTCATAAAGCAACTAACATCCTATTTGGTTACAATGAAAATAATTTAAAAAAGGAAATATTTATTATCCCTCCTGAGACTTCTATTTTGACGGATGAACATCCATACTAAATAAAACCATTTTTGTATACACATTTATATAAATATATATATATATATATATATATATATATATATATATATATATATATATATAAATATATATATATATAAAGTTCATAATGAGTAGTGTTTGTAATATATTTATTATGTGTAATTTTAATAATGTGTAACCATAAAGTTTTGGTGTAAATAATTTTTTTTTTTTTTTTTCTGAAGGATACAAAGTTTCCATAAATGGTACTCAAGTTTTCTGCTCTCGTGATAAAATATAATTATTTTATTAATTATTGGAGACTTAAGCAAAAGAAAAATAATATAAAAATCAAAATTTATATGAAAAAATTATTCGGACAGTAATGGATTATTAAAAACAATTAATTTCGTCTCTAATCTCAAGAGTGTTCGATTAGGTTATCAGAAACAAAAACATCTTGTTTTAACTCAGTTCAACCAGAGACAGCACGTATGGATTGAAAAACAAGCTATCGAATTACAGTGTAGAAGTTTTTCAACATGTTCCAGAGAATATTTTCAGCTTCCTTTTGAAACATGTGCACTTCGTCTCACGTCCAACCACGGCTTCTGACGTTCTAAGGCGGTACTGAAAAAGTCTTTGATCTGTTTTTAGTCCGATCCCCAACAAAGAATATCATTGATAATAAAAATACTTCTGGTAACATTCAGAATAACATCGAAGGCAACAAACATGCAGATATGTCTTATATTCTCTGACGAACAAATTGATTAACCCATCCCATTAGGGATTGATAAATTATTTGTCATTTCTATAAATTTGTTTTATTGAAAATTAGTTTCGAATGTTATACATTCATGCTCAGTTCTAAAAACACACAAAAAATTCAAAAACAAGCAATTCAAAATATAGTTTGGTATTATTATACATATTAAATTACATTAATATAAATCAGTATTATAAAACACTTATGAATTATGAATTTAATTAAGACAATAAATCAAATACATGTTGGTACTCACCAAGGTTTAAATGGATTATATCAAACAGAAAAGTTTGTACTAGTTTCTTCTCGCATTAAACTATCAATGAACGAAAGGTAGGTAGGATGTTTTTAGGTAAACGGTTTAAGGGTCAGGGTTTTTCCAGTAATGCCGGTGATTGTTTTTTCTGTTATAGATGGGAATGTATAACATTCGAAACTAGTTTTCAATAAAACAAATTTATAGAAGTGGAAAATAATTTATCAATCCCTAATTAGATAGATCCTTCTATACCATCATGTGGATGTCAACTGATAACCCATCCCACTTTATATAATATAACTCATCTCCTCGTTAATACGGAGTACTAAAAATATAATAATATATATTTATGTGTTATATTTAGGAGTTTAATATAATATATTTCCATACCTAAAACTCCTCCCAATCAACCCAACAAATAATAAAAAGAAGGAGAAAATAACTCTAGAACCCATAAAATGGTATGGGGTTCAGTACATAGAAAGGAAGTGTAGTTTCTCGACTAACAATTATACAATTTTATTCGTAAGTACCCTGGTTTCATTGCTAGGTTTATTAGTAACATATGAATTAAACAAAAACTTATACTTTATATAGGCTAGGTGTTCCCCAAGAGAGACTGCTGGCGATATAGGTAAATCAATTTTTTTAAGTCATCCAGATTTGAATCCGGTCCATAAATTAGGAATCTTATCCACTGAGCTACACTCCTCTTAAATAATAGCGAAACTTGAATGACTTGCATAACAAATATTTAATAATAATATATAAACAAATACAAATACATACAATACATCTATAAGCCTCGTTTGGATGATTTTGATTTTATTCTCTTATTTGTATTATTCTGGACATATTTTCCGACTATAAATATTGTGAATAAGCTAAAATAGTAATAAGATATGCAACACTTCAGATATATAGATTAATCTCAATCCACAAGAAACAATGCAGTGCGATCTGAAACTTCATTTTCCTCTCTTGCAAAATTTGAAAAAGGTACATCCATGTATACGACAGTTAACCACTGAGGCACAGATAAATACAAATATATAATATAAACAAACACTTAAATAACCAAAATAACATAAAAAAATTCTTAATAAAAAAAAAAAAACGTGAGAACCTAACTGATTCTTATAATTTTAATTGTTTAATTTTGTTTTTTTTATATTTTATATATTCGTATGATTCTATAACTTTTATTTATCCTATCATATATATTTCCTCGTTAGAATTTTTGTATTTTAAGCTATTTATTATTTATTTTTATATACTTTGATTTATTTTTAGTATCTCTATAATAGAATATGCACATTTTCTTTTTATAATCCTGAAAAAGCACGCAAAGCAGACCGAAACGTCGGCATACATTAACTATTACAAATATACTGTTTTATTTTTACCGTTCCTCTTTCCCAAAATAATATATTTTCCATAAGTCGTGATAGTTTTATATTATTATAAGTAAAAATAACCCATGTTTATATACAACTTTAAGGTTTAGAAATAAGCATGATTCTCAAGAAAATATTCAGGTATTCAGATCGGATGATTAAAATTATTTAAGGCCTAGTTTCTTTTCATAAAAATGGAAAAATTCCTTACTTTGGGTGCATCTACTATTGTTTAAAAATAAACAATAAATCGAAAAAGGCTACTTGCGAGATGGTGATTATGGTCAATTCATTTATTACAACAAAATTGTATTTCTATATGAGGTTCATGAACTTCGTATATAAGAAATAAGTCCATCCCGTGGTTCAATAAAAAAAGGTCTCCTCATCTTTCGGTGGGACGAATGGGGAATTTCAGAATGCCATTTTGTTGTGGCAGCCCTGTTGTCTCGCAATAGCCTCGGATAATGCCCTTAATCATGGACCAAAAAACATTCCCACATTTTTTAATTTTTTTTGGATACCCCTACTTTTTTGAAAATTTTCCTTTTTCTGAGAATAACCCTTATCCATAAATACCAAGACAGAGCTTATTATTAAAAAAATATATACAATACTATGCGAAACAATTATGCATATATAGTCCAAATTATATTATTTTCATATAATTTAAATGTTATGTTGTAATATGATTCCAGTACAGCTTTTTAGAAGAAAAAAAAAATATGTAGTAAAATATTTTGTCGGTAGTTATAATATGAAATGTGTAAACAGTTAATTAGTTAATGAGGTAATGTTATCTAAGATAATTAAATCTTAGATATACATGTTCAATACATGTTGCTATATTGACTCTAAAAGAGAGAAGGCGAGTATGTAATAAAATATTTAATGTTATATTAATTAATAAGACATTTAATATTGCATAAAATCTCTATATGGATATATTACGAAGAGCTTATTCTTCATAGACGGCTATTTTCAGATGTGAGGAATGAATATCATTAAGCAAACAACCCTTCTCGACAGAATATATTAATATTTATTTACAGACGATTAAACGAGATTCAAGAGAGCGGAACATGTTCAATCAATGCGTCTTTAAAATAAAAAAAAAATAAGTAAAGGAACATTTATATTCATTTCTATAAGGGGCGGTACTATATAATTTGAATTGGAAATCAATGAATCACGATTAACATTTTTATATTAACAACCAGGTTGTTAGAAGGGTCACCAGTTGGGGCCGCGTACGGGATAAAGATGCAAATATCGAACAAAAATATCGATATATGTCGTATCGATTGTTTTCAAACATATCGAAATAGTAGTTCGGTATATAAATAAAAAATATCGATATTTCTGGCCTCCGTGTTTTTAATCTTTGAAAGGAGGAGAAGCGGAAGAGAATTCAATAGAATTTTATAGGGTGATACAAATAAACAAGTCTGTAGATTTGTTATAGCTACTATAGCAACAATTAAATATTTATATATAATTCACCTGCCACAAAACAAAAAAGAAATCAATTTAATTTAAATATTTTAATTTTTATCAATAAAAAAACAAACAATTTTTACTAGAAAATAGAAAAACAAAAATTAATTTGCTTTCATATAAACAAAAATTAAAAAGGAATGGATAAAATCAATATTGAATGAATCATTAAAAACCTATCAAAATATTAACATTTATTATTAATAAGATCTATTACTAAGAGCCAGAGAAAAATGAACTAACTTTATTACATAAAAAAATAATAAATTTAATAAATAATGATTGAAACCAATCAAACTTATTATTAACATTATCATTAAAAAAAAAAAAAAACTTATTACTAAAGTAGAAAAAAGAAAATAATAATAATGAAATAAATATTTCTCAAGTATTATGTTAAAAATGTTTTAAAAAACAAACTCATTTTGGCGTACTCATCAGTGAGGCGGCTTCGAATGTCTAGTACCGAAATATTCAATGTCATTCTTTTCGATGATGCTGAGGATGCCGATGGAATTAGGCATTTCACGCCAATAGGCATTGAAGGGTCCGATTTATTTTATATAATTTTTTTTTTGGGGGGGGAAGGGGAGTCGAAGATCGATATTACTATGTAAAGAATTAAAAGTATCGATATATTTCTATAAAAACATTGATATTTTACCACCATCTCTAGATCGGAAGATCCTCCTGAGCCACAACATCCCGTCTCTATAAAGTAGGTACTCTTATCAATTGTGGTGGAATTAAAACTTGGAGGTTGAGCTTGAATGCTGACCACATCACCTCCTTCTATACCTATGCTCACGAAACAGTATTTTTTTACCAAGTGCTGGTTATGCTAGCATAAAAATGGTTGTGCTAGTTATACTGGTTTCTTATCCAAGAATCATTACGGGTTGTAGTGTTACTGGAGTTTACAAAGTCTAATCCTTCTCCTCTTTTGTATTATTATTTTAAATAACGAATGTAATAGAACAAAAACAAAAATTAAAATTAACCCCACTCAAAATTTGATGTTTCACATTTCAAGATAGGTAGAATCAAAAATCGAATTTAAAAAAATTCGTCCATCCGCGAGTTTTATCCGATACTGGGTCGTTTTTTTTTGGGGGGGGGGGAGAAGGGGATTTGGCAACAAATCAACAGGTAACCTCGGGAGGATCCTCGAAACTCGGTATTACCATCCACTATTTTGTTTCAAATTATATATTTCTTATATAGGTAATTGAAAGTGAGTTTGCATTTATCATTAGATACCCTGTGCATTAGATAATATCTAATAAAATATTTCAAATAATTTTATGCATATATCGCATATCAGTTCATCGAAAGATGCAAGGATTTTTTTTTTTTTTAATTAGTTTTGAAATTAGTAAAATTTTGAACAATTATTGAAAAAAATAATAGTTTTTTGAACAATTGCTGCACAACAATTATATTTATGGTATGTCAAGCAGAAAATAAATATTAAAAGTTTTCATTGAGTTTCCATAAAAGGATATAAAAGTAGAAATGATTAAGTTTAATATTATTACTTTCATATTATTTCATTACATTATTACAGAGTGTATCGTTGAGAATTGGATGGTGGAGAATAATAAGGAAGAATAGCTTGAGATTAAACGTGGGGGGGGGAGGGAGGGAGAGAGAGAGGGGGGAGAAGTTTGGTCGCATCTGTGGGCCTTCGGACACACACGGCTATCCATCTAATATTGGCCCGAAATATATATATATATATATATATATATATATATATATATATATATATATATATATATATATAGAGAGAGAGAGAGAGAGAGAGAGAATTAAATTTACCATAAAGTGCATACTTTTTGAGTAATGCGTAAATAAAACTTTCAATTCGTCATAACTTTTTTCTCTTCACTTTCTCTGTGTTGTATTTCACATATGAAATGATAAAGGGTTTTTAGAAGGCTTTAGGAAAGTTTCATCAATATCGTTCAAGCAATTTTTGAGAAATTTGAAAAAAAAAGTGTGAAAAAGTTGCAGTTTCGGTAAGTCGATTTTAGCGAATAAGTTGGTGTAAATAAACCAGCCATATACCTACCTTAAATAGGTAATTTCAGTTTTGTGCAACTTTCTGTGTTTGAGCTAGGCTGTTCTGTTCACAAACAGGCTGTTCACAAAGGGAAAGTAAAATTAAACAAATAAACTCCAAATCACAAAACTTCTGCTCTAATATTTATATTCAATGATAGTATTTAATGATGATTAAATATTTACAAATATTTTTAGGCGTCTACACATAAACATATGCTAAAATAAACAGCATATTTTTAATAAGAGAGGAAAAAATGGAATACCTTAAACGAGTTTTGACTTTTCGTGCAGTGCAAACTGAACTGTTTGAACAACAATAAGCTACTTATTTATCCTAAGTCTTTTATTTGACTTTAATTTAGTAAGATAAAGAGATTATATTTTATTTCATCTCGGTTGAGATTCATTCAACTCAGTTTGGAGTCGGTTTATTTCGCTGAGGTATTTGTTTAACTCTACCATCGTATTTGCTCAAAATATTTTATTATATCTAGCGGTTTTAATTCTTTCTTTCTGGAGAAAATTAAAAACTAACAGTATGTAATTAATCAATTGTTTTCTCTACTAAAAATAAATAGGAATCTGTCTAGCAAATGGTATCAAGATTTAACTTAATTTACGATTAAAAAACTTTTTTAATAAATAAATAATACAGGCCAACGATGAACAAACTTTTTTACTGAAAATACCCTATTCCTATAGTTTTAAGGATGCTGAATTCAAATATGATATTAAAAAAGCTGTATCACCCACAATTTCTTCACATTTTATAATTAAATTTATTAAATTAAGCGATTTTTAAAGAATTGAACAGCTTTCAGTCTTAGGCCTCATGAAACAATTAGGCCTTAAGTTAGGCCTCATGAAACAATTTGTAAAGGCTTTGCCTAAAGATGGACCATTTTTCAAGTACTTACTCACTTACTGCGTAGCTCTACAGTCCGGGGTGGGCCTTATATTCCTGAACAATAGTTCTCCAGATATTCCTATCCTTAGCCTTTTCCTTCCAGTTTGTTACTCCGAACCGTTTCAGGTCATCCAGCACATCATCCATCCATCTTCTCCTAGGTCTTCCTCTTCTTCTGGTCCCATAAATTCTGCTTTGGAGCATTTTTTTTGGCATTCTATCAGCCGGCATTCTTAGAACGTGCCCTAACCATTCGATTCGGCTGGATTTTATAAAGCTCACAATATCGGTATTGTTGTATAACTTGTAGAGCTCATTATTTGTTCTTATTCTCCATTCTTGAGTTACTTCATCGAAGAACGGGCCAAATATTCTCCTAAGTATTTTCCTCTCAAAGATTCTTAATGTATTTGCGAGGGTGGTAGTAAACGTCCACGTTTCAGCAGCATATGTAAGAATAGGCCTAATTAAAGTTATGTATAACCTTACTTTGGTTTCCCTTGAGAGCAATGATGAATTCTGACCCCAAGTAGGTAAAGGAATTAACGTTTTCAAAAACATGCCCTTCCACCACAAGATTATGAGTAAATCTTAAATTATCTGGAGCAATGCACATATACTTGGTTTTCGAATCATTTATTTCAAGACCCATATTTTTACTCTAAGTATTGAGGTTATTGAAAATTTCAGTAAGGGTTTGAACACTTCTAGCCACAAGACCTATATCGTCCGCATTTGCACAAATTTGACTACTGGAATATATTGTATTTCCTTGTATATTTATACTATTTACTACATTATGTAATGCTAGATTGAACAGAGTGGCGGATAAGGCATCTCCCTGCCTTACACCGGTTGATGTTGAAAAAGAACGACTTATATTGCCACTGGGAAGCACTCTGGCATTGCTATTGTTTAGAGTCATCTGTATTAATCTTATTAACTTTTTTGGCATTTTTTATTCGATTAGTGCTCTAATTAAGTAGCCCCTATTAATGCTGTCGAAAGCTTGGCGATAGCCGATGAAAAGAATATGAAGGGTAGTTCTATGATCCCAACATTTCTCTAACATTTGCTTCATTGTAAAAATTTGATCGACTGTTCCTTTTCCTTTTCGGAACCAGCACTGATATTCTCCTAGAATGCTTTCAGCAAAGAGATTGAGTTTCTTTGAGATAATATTCGAGAGTATTTTGTATGCTACATCTACGAGGGATATTCCTCTGTAATTTTTACATTGTAACTTATCTCCTTTTTTAAAGATGGGGCAAATCAAACTAGTTCCCCACTCTTGATGCTTTCATTCATCCATATGTCAAAGACCAAATTATATAGGTGTGTGAGCTACTCTTTTTAAAGAATTCAGCTATTAATAAATCTTCGCCTGATGCTTTATTATTTTTTAAATTCTGAATTGCTTCAGTTACCTCATCCATATCAGGTGGCTCAATGTCATTAACGTTCGGTAACAATACCCCAGCATTAATTTCATCATTGCTGGGGTATTGTTACAGAACGTTAATGTTTCAAGTATCTCTGCTAAAAGTTTCCACGCCTTTCAGAAGCTAAACTAAAAGAAGGCGTCTTTGTCGGACCTGAATTTAGAAAAATGATGTTTGATGTTAACTTTGAATCCACAATGACCTTAAATGAGAAAGAAGCATGGGTATCATTCAAGCAAGTCGTTACAAAGTTCTTGGGAAATGAAAAAGACCCAGAATATGTTTCTATTATAGCTGACATGTTACAGAAGTTTAAAAAGTTAGAATGTTTGATGAGCCTGAAACTTACGGAAAACTATGGGTGATACAGAAAAACTAAGGCCAGATTTAGATTCAGCACATAAAAATCTATAAAGATCAACTATTAAAGTTAAACAAAATTTCAAAAAAAAATTTATGTACTGAATCTAAATCTGCCCTTTTTAAATCTGTTTTTTTTTTTTTAATAAAAATTATAATTTTTATTGGCTTATATATGTATAATGTAGCCATAGAGTCTGGCCCAATTATTGTTAGTATGGTTTAATAATAATGTTACAAACCATATACTTAAACCATATGCTAACTTTTTTTATTAGTATATTCTCTATGTAAAAAATAAATTCAAATAAATCAACTAATATTTTTAAAAAAATTATAGGCCATTATTGACTGAGTGTACTGGGACTAAGATCCGATCAGAATTTTATAAATAGCTTAAAAATTTCTATAAAAAAAAAAAAAAAAAATCAATTTCTGGTATTAGAATGCATATTTAAGCTAAATTCATAGTAGGAGAACGATCAAGGAATAGTTTCAGCTTTTATCAATAAGATAACTTGCACGCTTAATCCCGGACTAAAACAACAGACTGGATTAAGTATTTGTAGTTCGTAAATTTCTGTATAAATTTTAATCTAGTTTGTCGTAGGATTAATATTTACAACAATTTACTGATTTCACGTCTTTTTTTTTTTTTTATGAGTGGGCCCCAATTCCAGTCTCTAACCAAACGTAGTTTATGATTTACTTCGGGTTCAAAAGTCATTAAAAAAAAAATCTGTCAATAAAAAATATTTCTAAGCACCTATCTCCTAAACTTTCGTTACAATATGAAGGGCTTTGATCAGGATCAAGAGCTCTAAGATATTTATGAACGTAATGAACAACAATTCGTTGTTAAACTATAGCTACAGTAAACAAAAACCAATCATAAGTGAACTTATGTTAGTTTAATAATTTGTTTTGTTTTGGAATGAGGTTATATAGGCTTCGACGACATTACCTAACGCGAAGACAAGCCCCCAAGTTGGTTTTAAAGAGGGCATGTTCTGGTTAGTCATTACAAACTCTTCGAACAAACTCATTCAGCATTTAATTGAAACTCGGAACTCGGAAGGAAACTACTTACCATCTTCAATTACTGATGTATTAGGAATTCTTGATTATAACCTGCTTTAAATTAATTGAAAGGTGAATCAAGCCGAGAGGTTTTAACATGTTTCAAGCTACACATACGGAAGCCATGTCAAGGTGAAATAAACTCCCCTTAACAAGCGAAAATCATAGTAGATGAAAACTTTAATAACTTTAATTATAATCGCAGCTCAAAAATTCCGACTTCATTTGAAATAAGAGTTAAAAATCTACAAGAAATGGTGTAAAAGACTTTACACATGGATAAAAAAAAATTCAAAATACAGTATGTAAAAAAAATCGAAAATATTTGTTCTGTTCAATTGTTTGTATATTTATATAAAATAACGTAGGATATAAAAACTGAAGGGGTTTAAAAGGTAGTTCCTTTAATTTTCAAATGAGGGATGTAGCAATCAATTTTGTAATTTCATTTTTGTAAAAAAAAAAAAATTGTTTTTATATATCAATATATCAAAAACTAAGAGAGATCGGGAAATACAAGCCCACCCCGAGCTAAAAAAATCCTATATACACTTATTTATTCTTATATAAAATTAATAATAATTGAATAATACATTAAAAATTTTAAGAACACGTAACATTCCTTCATAATAAATACAAATGGCGAAGTCAATGTGATTTTTGGCACTCTTATTGATTGGTTATTGCTTTAAAATATAGAGAATATAATACAATTTAGAGAATCTTAAACTTGATATACATATTTTTAAATCACAATGAAAATACCAATTTAAAATAATGAAATGAGAGACGGATGCACCTATGTATCACATATATTGAGTGCAATATTACAGTTTATAAAAACATTTAATTTTTAGTACTTCTAAAAAGGGGGGATACAAAAAAAAAATTGAACATGCTAAATACCATGAATACATATACGTACACGCACATTACGTTTTCACTTCTATGATAGCCCTAAGGAATTGCCCTATCTCAGTACCTGGATGCAAAAACTAGACTCATTACTAGAGACTGGATTTTCGTGAAGTAAAAAACCAAAAAAAGTGCCGAAAAAATTCAAAATCGTGCCGTAAATACCCCAAAATGTTAAAAAGTTACCTAAAACATGCAAAAATCATCTTTTTCTAATACTTTATTTAATCCGTTAATGGATAATGTTTGGGTAGATTGTTTTCAAAGGTTGTACAGTTTTTAATCATGTATGGTGCTGCCTGCTGCAAGGAGAAGAACTTTATGCGGAAATTCTGAATTTAGGAAAATTCATAATGAGATTGTCATTGACAAATCGAGAGAGAGTCTCGTAATTTGTCTTTGGGAGAGGCTTACAGGCAATTAAAAATGGCATCGGATCGATTTCTTGGTGAAGAACCAAGAGGTTACGTAAGGACGTCATTTTTTTTTAAAACAATCGAAATTTATTATGGGAAGTAGATAATGCCTCTATCGATTACCGTTCGCGATATATCGAGAAAAAAGTTAATAATAGTCAAAAAAACCGACTATTCATGACGTAAGCACCAAATATTAAGGAATTTCAGTCGTCACCCAGGCCTTGACCGGTGCTAGAATCCTTAAATATATATTTCAATAATAAAAGTTTTGCCAAATGAGTAAACTACTCTATACAATAAATAATACAATTTATATATATATATATATATATATATATATATATATATATATATATATATTGTTATTTGGGGAAAAATCGTTTCATGTGTTTCCTCTAAAGTTTGCTGAATGGCGCTTAAAGCCTTTTTCAAAAAACGACGCCGATATATGAAGTCCTAGCATCTGTTAAAATATCCGTGGCCGATGAGGTAAATTATCAAAAATTATCTCCATTTTTATTGCCGAATTTCATCCAGGTTAGGCCGAAACAAACTTTCAAATAATTTCTCCTGAGTGTGCTCTCATCAGGTATTCTTTTTTTAGTGCATTTTTTCTAGCCTTGAACAATTTATTCGATGTAAAATTTTGCCTGCTCAATGCTTGAAAAGACTCAATCTATTTTCTTTTCAGCCAAAATTGAAGAACGTGTTCACCTAACAACGAATTAAATAATAATTAGGCAATATATCAGTCCGCTTAATTTGTCGGACAAATAGTTTGCCTTGAAAGATCTTCATTTTCTTTTTATATGCCAAACATATAAACCCGTTTCACGGGTTAAAATGAATTATATTTTTTTCTTGCATTTCTGTTAATTCTAATGTTATTGTTATTGGTATCTTTTTAATCCAAATACTCTACTGAATAAATTAGTAAACAATGTCTCTCTGTGAGGCTCAATATTCTTTCAATAAAAGTGACGTTGAGGTATGAAATTCGAGTAATTATGCGACATTTCTGGAAAAGGAAATTTTCTGTCGCCGAAACCTCGCGTTTGATACGGGAAGTTGAAGAGGAACCTAATCTTAATGAGCGGTCTTTGAGGATGTGGTTCGCCAAATTTGGAAGTGGCGATACAAGCTTGGAAAGGTAGCCGGGTTTAGGACGACCGTCTGTTGTGAACAGCGAGGCTCTACGACACGCTATTGAAGATGATCCTACAAAAAGGTACTCATACGTAATTACGTAAAGGGAAGAGAGCAAGTAGAGAGGTTCCACACGAGCTCACCTTGCTGCAAGCCGAACGTCGCCTGGAAATATGCAGTCAAAAACTTGCAGAAATGGATGCCATCGAACTTCTACCGCACCCACCCTATAGCCCTGATCTTGCGCCTTTATATTTTCCGAGCAATGGCTCACTTTCTTAAGGGGGAGAAGCATTTCAAGCATTGGAGGAGGAGGTTTTTTCCAGTCGGAACCCTAAGAGTGGTACCGGCAGGGAATCGAACAGCTGGTTTCTAGATGGCGATTAACCATAGAACCTAATGGATTGTATTTTGAAAGTTAGAAGAAATTGTATGTAAGAAAAAAATAAATTTCATTTAAACCCTTGTCATTTTTTTTTACTCACCCTAATAATATTGGGCTGAAACAAAAAAAAAAACAAATACGAGATACACCTACATATACATATTAGACTTATATATATATATATATATATATATATAAATATATATATATATATATATATATATATATATAATAGTTACCACACTACTAGTGGTGCATAATGCGCAGGATAGAATTATATTTTCGGTCACCATAGTAACGTCTCTGATGTCGACTCCCAGATTTTCCCTGATGCTACTTGTGTTGTCCGGAATAATTTCACGAGATGCAAATCAGACTTTTCAAGGTAAAGTCTCTCTCTCCCCCTCTCTCCGAATTTATTCAAGATTTTCTTCCTTTAGGAAAGGCGTGCACTTTTCGTATATGTCCTTTTTTTTCTCTTTCCACTCCACCCATCTGATCGAGGTTATTATTATGCATTCCTACCAGTCTCAGGGAATGCAAAAATGTCAGCATGCCTTGCGGGTACTCCTATATACCTCATCGAAGCAGGTAAAGTTTTTTTTTGGGGGGCTTGGAAAGTTTCTACTGACGTATATTTCTTTGAGAAATAATGTCTGAGTTTTATTTTCAATATTTAACGATTTAGTTATTATAAGTTTACTAGCCAAACAAAATGACTTTCTTCTAAGATTGATCAGACAGTAACTTTAATAAATTATTATATTGTAATATCACTCTTACGGTAGTTAGGAGACCAAAATGTATTAATTTTAATGCCAAAAAGGTAAGTGACCAAGAAAATGTCCGACTTGATGTTTTATCAATGGGTTAAACTTCAAACGCTTCTCATGCAAAATTACACTTTTTCGTTTTGTGGCACTCTTCATCCGAACGAATGATATGTTATGAACTCACAGAGGAAGAGGGGAGGTAGAAAAAGGAAAGAAAAAGTGAAATTGAATCCTTTCACCTTGTTAAATATTACGAAGAGGCACTAGCAACTTGATGCATTATTGATTCGGCACAGAAGAAAGATGTCTGGAGTGAAAGACGGAAGCTGTCGGTTTTCGGGAAAATATAATACTCATTCCTCAGCACACCAGATCGGAAATGTAACAAAATGATAGCTTCCAACTGATACGGAATAATCAGAGAAATCAAAGGGAATCTAATAACCTTAAGGTACGGCCCAAGAAGGGATTCCCTAGCGTCGGATAAATTAATTGCAACAGTTGTGAAAATAATAAAGGAACACTTTGAGGGACAATGAGACTGGCTAATTGAATTCTCAACTTTACAGCAATTCTCCTCCGAACGACACCCGGTTTAATAACACTGCAGATCGTCCCTTTGCAGTTAACGGATTATAAGGATACTGTCAGAATTCGGTCGCATAATCAACTTTTGTCCGATCATACATCATGCATGCTTCGAAAACTTTCGTCAACCCGCGGATATAAAACTACAAGCTTCGGAGAAGTTTGACTACTTGCTCATTCCATTTGTACTTTCTCAACTTCAGCTATGCTTAATACTCCGCTCGGTATAAAGTTTAAGGAAAGTTTAAATTAGGAATCCTTTATGGTGTCTCAGCTTTGGATTAAAAGTGGCCCTTGTTAAAACGCTGAACTTCCGACTATTAGTTCATTCGACGAAGTATGAGGATTATTTTTAGCCCGAGAGTAAGCGTAGATAAACTTGATTAATTAATAACAAGCAAGAGCTTATTGGAGAGCTTCATAACATCAAATCCTACAAGAATAGACATCAGTTGAAATATGTACTCCAGTTCACCGCAATAAATATTTCAATATGAAATGAAATTGGAAATAGCTCCTATTCTGGGACTTGCCCCCTTCTAATAACCTGGGTTGAATAGAATACATATTCATACAACTGACTATATTATAATATATATACATAAATCCGTTATTAATAGCATTTTATTTGCATATTGATTACTCCATATATACATATTACAGGCAAAATCTACATATTACATCATTGGATGTATTGTCGTGTATTTGTGCACAAATAAAATCATCAAAATCGGTCCATTATTAGGATAAGTTCTCTATATTAATATCCTTTAACTGTCCATACATATAGTACAATCCCTAGAAAACTCAGAAACGAATTATAACGAAAATAATATTGTATTTCCGCATAACTTGAAAAGTATACATTTTTCTCGTTGTTTTTATGCATGATCATTAAAAAGATAATTAAATTCCCTACTCTCTTTTTACCAAATCGTCAAAACTCGTCAAATCCGGCTGAAACTCGATACATACACATACCTACTTAAACCCATATGGACGAACACCTCACAGATTTACGATTCAGTGAAATACTCACAAAAACTACTATCTTTTCAATCCAAAATTTTAAGACTGATAACAGAAGCTCCTTGGTACGTAAACAACAAAACTCTACATACCGACTTACAACAACCAACTATCGACCAACACATACATACTCTTTATTCCCGTTTCTATAATACCTTCACGGATCTCACAACAAACTGATAGACAATATGGCTACGGCTGACATGGACATTATGAGAAGGCTAAAAAGAAGCTGGATGAGAGATCTCCTTTCCTGAATTAGAGGATTGCTTCAATATCGGGAAGAAGTATTGCTGGGTTCTATCCTTCCTTATGACTGCCATGCCACTTATATCAATTCTATCCATGCATTTCCTTATTGTCACTCGTTTGTTAGACATATATATATATATATATATATATATATATATATATATATATATATATATATATATATATATATATATTGTTGAAAAATAAATAAATAAATCTCTACAATAAAAAAAATATCGAAATCTGACCATTATTAGCAAAGATACAGCGGATTGAACTTTGTAACCACGTTTTTACTTTACCTTTTTTTTTTACACTTTAGGAAAGTATTGCAATCGAGTCAAATATTTGATGTACATTTTTACACGAATCTATACGTTCCAGAGCGCACCGAGTCCAAAAACCGTATTTTTTGGGAATTGGCCTGTTTGTGCCACCATTATCACTTAAACTACTGAATTGACGTTTTTTTTTTGTTTTTTTTTTAGGGCATCGGCCCCTGAATCCTATGTACCAGTAGGTAATAGCATAATCAATAGAGAATTGTTTATTTAAAAAAATGTCGTTCTATTTCATTAGCGTTTTTCTAGCACCGACCTGCTCGCATTTTTTTTTACTAAAAAATAATTCTCCTGGTGTAAAGCATTACGCTAATCGATTTTTTAATCCCACAAATCAATATTATAAAAGTCAAAGCAAAATCCTTCCGCGAAATTTCGAGATACATTTTGCAGGCGGGCAGAAATTGTTCATATTAGAGTAAACGATACCTGCAAGAAATGTGACAATTTAAAAAGCAGTGATGGAGTAACAATAAACTTAAATTATACTATAAAATGTATATTAAAATAGTAAAATAATAAGAAACAATCGAGTATTAAAAATTCCGATATATTTTTTATTTCTTTTCTTTTAATGCATTTATTGTAATCTGAAATTGATTCGCATAAAAAAATATATATGAAAATGATAATAAAAAACAGAGTTTGAGGGGAGATAAGAAACGGTGGAACTCTTATACTAGGAACAATATAGCAACAAAAAAAATATAGCAAAAGGAAAAAGTATGTTTCAAATTAAACGATTCCTCTTATCAATCCAATAAGCTATACAACGAAAATTGCTTCATTTAAAAAAAAAAAAAAGCAGATCTCGTAAAAACGCGCACGACAATCTAACACAATATCTCCCTGAAACAGAGAGGTTGACTAATCCATCCAGCGGAGCGAATCCCAGGGTAATATGATATCAGTGGGGATCTAATCCCCCCAATCTACAAACATGTGGGAGGGAGGTGGATAAGGGGGGAGGTAGGGCAGTTGTGGTCAGGAGATATATCGCCCTGTTATTCTTCTTATACACATTTTATTCCGGACTGGTCCCTTTTGCGAATGCCCTTCCCGGCTATTCGCTATGGCTTACCTTGTACTGATAGATTCGAGAGGAAGAAGGTTTTTTTAAAAAAAATAAAAGAAACACTTAAAACTTTTACAGGTTTTATGACGCAAACTAATTCTTATGCCAAACAACATATCACCGTTAGCACCGTTTTTGAATGTTGTATCCAATAAAAAAACTATTTTGAAAAAAATTTTGCGCGCATCACACAACTTTGCCTTACCACACTATAACAATAATCTGTTTAACATAATTTTAAAGATTTCACATGAACGCTACTTGAAATAACCTCAGCAGCATGCACTTCTTCACACCTTCTCTCACAAAAGTACAATCAAATAGTTTTTTTAAACAATTTTAGTACGACAATTCAGTAGACTATATATTACTTCCTTGTACGCAGTAAAGGAAATATTGTAATCGCAATAATTTTGTATTTCAACGGAAAAAAACAATTTTGACCATCCCTAGTAGAGGAGAAATGGAGGAGCTGGACCTCCATTTTCCCCATCCCCTTCACCGCTAACCTTAAATGTCACGTGGCCTTACCTCGACCCTACCTTACCACCACGTGGTCTCACCTAACCTTAACTATAGGCCACGCCCCTTTTTAGTCGCGTGACCATTAGGTCCCGCCCCCCTTTAGTCACGTGACCTGCGGCGCCTCCTGGGCTACGCTCCGCCGCAAGGTTTAGTCACGTGACCCGTGGCGTCTCCTGACCTATGGTCCGCTCAAGTACCCACCTTATAGAACTTACCCAAGAATAGAAGTACCCACCTTATTGAGTGTACCCAACCACCATTTTGCTTTTCTGCCGTTTGAGAAATATAAAGGTTTTGTTGAAGGGTCAGGCACCCACTTTATACTCAGTAACCTTCCCAAAGATCACATAAGCTTTACATTGCTTTCGTGTTTGTGGAACCTTCTCAATGTTTACATAACCTTGGATCATTAACAACTTGGATCTTTTTTTTCCCCCTTTTTTTCTTGCATAGTAACCCTGTGCAAGAGTTCGATGCGAAAACGACATTATATTTGTATGGAAAGTTCAATTAACATTTTCTAGTCATAATAAAGCATTATACTAATGTACAATTTAGATAAACATTTTAAAAAAATAAAGAAACATAAAAAATACATATAAGAAAACAAGAAAATAGAAAATAACAGAACAGATGTTGAACAAACAACTAGACATATTGAAGATACGTACATGATAGAGAATTATGTATAACAGAAAAAGAGGTAATACTATACTTAAATAAAAAGCTCAGTAGACAATTAGTTTTAAAAAAAAATGGATTAAAAATAAGTAAATATAAAATTAATAAGGTATTATTTACAAATAAACATTAAACTAAAATACAATGAATGAATAAAATCTCAAAATCAATTGAATATAAATCATTATATAGACATAAGCATTTAACTGAAATATAATAAATGAGTACAATCATACGATCAGTCAAAAAATGAAATTTTATATAAAACATATATAAAATGAAGCATTATCTTGCATCTAAAAGGAAGTTATTATGTACTAACAACAAAATTTTGTACAGAAATGTATATTTTATTGTTTCACTACAAAAAGAAATAAAATAAAGTGTTAAAATGTAACCTAATTTTTATTTGTATAGACGAGTACAAGAAGTTGTACTTCCATCAGTGGTTGTCAGTTTGCCGCAATATCTTCCGCTACATCAAATATTTCTTCGGATTCTTTCACGAATTCGTTGCAATTTCCAATTCGTTTTTAGAATTAGGCCAAGGTGCAGGACGGTGCGTTTTTCCGAATTGAATCTCCTCTACATTCAAAGTAAGGTTTAAACTGGATTCAGGTATAATGCGATTTAGAACAAAATACAACCGTCAACTTTTAAAAAAATATACAGCGAAACAAAAATTTCTTACTTTGTTAGCTAAAAAAAATTATTTCTATTTTATTCGAAAACAATAGCACAAGGAAAACCACTCTCCCGCTTGCTAGTATTTGGTAAACTCTATCTTAAAAAAGTTTCGTCGAGTAGATAGCAGCTCCTATTAAAAAACTGAAGGGGAATCCGAAGTACACTAATATGAAGGTACACCAGTCTTCTCTGAATATCAACCTTTTCAGAAAATACTCAAGAAATTTTACAGATTAAACAATTTTTTATCATTTTTTTTTATTTTTGAGTCTAGGGATCCCTTAAAAGAAGCGGTCACTTTTCTCATATGCAAACGACACGCACCAGAATAAGTTTTATAAATATTAATCTATGACAGAAAAATAACAAACAATTCCCACCTTTAATGCTGTTAAAAAAAAAAAAAAAGTAAATAAATATAAACTGAAGAATAAAAACTCTTTATCAAAACCGCAATGGGAAAAAAACACACAATAATAATGGAGCATCAGTTAAAAGAAACGAAGAGAAAAGGGAGTGGAAAAAGCTTATAAAGAAAGATGGGATCTCAGTTAATTAAGCTACAGACACAATCTCCACAATTTCATCCCCTCCCCTCCTAGGCACAGGCCCAAAGTAAACCACATATACTCTATCAGGACTCCTCTCTTCGTATAGAGGCTCCGAATCGAAGCGGATATAATGTTTTCCATCTTCAGTCTGTAATGAGTTTAATTCAAACCTGGAAAGAGAAAAATGAAGATAAAATCTTTTTAATTTTATTATGCTTGTTGCTTCTTAAGAAAACAAGGTAAGGTTATTTGCAAAAACTTTGTTAGTAACAGTTTATAAAGAAAAACAGCAAGTTTAAAGTCATTCACAAACTAGGAAATAGCCAAACCATCAAGGTGCCATCGATTCAGGCATCGTCAGGACAGAAAGAGACAAGATCACAAAAAATACAAACCAAAAAAATTTAGCACATCTCATAACTAAAGAATACCCATCAACTAGCGACATCATATTACTCCATGGCATCTCAACACGAAATGCAGGAAACGGGAGGTAACATAACAACAGCTGTTATGCTGTAGGGCACCTGGTTATGACAGAACAGGAGAAACGTTGGAATGTTAATTATTTACTGGTATTTGGGAAGCCTGAGATTTAAGACTTTGCTTGCGGAATTTCAAATCTTCCTTTTGGTTAATTATTTTCAATAAAGAACCTTCGTAATCTATCAAGAAAAAAATCAAATCTATTCCCCATCTAAAAATTTGAAGTTTTACGTTTCAAGATACGGAAAATCTAAAAATTCGTCCCCGGCTTTTCCCGAGACTGCTAGGCCATTTTTTTTTTGTGACAGGTCACCCTGATGCACCTCGGAACTCGTCATTAATATTCGCCATTATATAAAGTGTATACACAAGTATATTGTGATCATTATATAAAAAAAGATTTAAAAAAAAAATTAATCGTATTTTTTTCTTCAACTTTCACTTAACTTCAACTTTCACTACCTATACATGACATATGTATATACCTAGTAAGGGAAATTATTGCGATCGTTTCGAAATTTCGAATTCGAGTTTTCAACGTAAATATATGTTTTAAGTTCCACTGAGTTCAACTAAGCAAGTATCGCAAAATGGTGTGTGTGAGAAAAGTTGTACGAAAATGAAATTGTGTATTACCAATTTGATTAAAATCGTTAATTTTTCGAGAAAATTGTAAAAATGTGTAAAAAGGAAGATATAAAGTGCTACTTCTGGTAAATTAATTTTGGCGAAAAAGTTATAGTAGTACGGCCTAACTTAAATACGAAATTTCAACTTCGTACAAATTTTCGTTTTGTAGCTAGACTTACCACATACAAACACGCTAACACGGACCATTTCACGAGACTTGGTAAAATAGACTCTGAGTGTCTTAAAACGGGTATTTCCGTTGAAAACTCGTATTCAAAAATTTTCACGATCTAAATACCCTAACCCTTACTACATATATCATAAGGTAAGTGGAAGTAAAAATAACTAAAATATCAAATCGGGTTTCTCAAACACAAACATGAGAGATATTACCTCATATACTTTTTTTTTTTAATAAGATCATTTAGATGAAAACGGAGAAGGAACGATGAAAACCAGTAAAGAATTGGGTCTCGCAAAAAAACAAAGAACAATAATGGAACTATAGTAAACCATAAATAAAATAAAGATGATGGTTGGTTTGTGGTCAGAAATGAAATGAGCAAATGCTGGAAATTAAAATTAAAGAAGAAAAAATATAAACAAGTTTGTTACTATAAATACTCGTGCGCAATAAAAATAACACAAATTAAAGTCGAAAATTGAATACGTTAAATTACTTAGAGATATTTCAATCCACGATCTCCCATTCCTTGAAAAAAAAAAAATATTACACATAATATCCTATTTTTATGAATCCGCTACCCTTAAAAGTCTTCCGTGAACCGAATACCGATAAGTCATAATATAAAAGCTTTATGTGCCCGTAAGGGAAGGAAATATTCAACCCTGTTTACCCGAGATAAGAGACCATAAATCTCCAGTGAGATCATAACATTACAGTTATTGATCACTGGCCTAGAGAAAGAGGGAACACTGAATGAGTTGGGTCTCAGCTCATGTGTGGAAGAGCAGACCGCAACGTGGGACAAGGCACAAATTAATATAATCCTATTAGCGAGCAAACTAAAGCAGCTTTGTATCATTAGGTTTTGTTAATTTAAGGTTGAAAGTTGTTACGAACGGCGGGATTTTCCCCCTTCGTATTATTCCCCTTCTGTATAATTTTACCCTAATGAACTAGAGACTAAAAAAATAAAATGAATTGTGGAAGCAAAAAGTAATTTTTCAAGAATAACTAGATCTTCCTGATATATTAAACAAACCCTAATGGGCCTCAATGGTCTTCTAAATAAATGCAATTTTAAACAATTTTTACAAAATACCACAATTGGTCTTAAATAATTAAGAGCGCATTGAGGTAACATTAAATTCTCCTAGTTAAAGTGATTTTTCACACCTTCCAAAAATAAAATAAAATTTTCCAAAGTAACATACAAAAAACCATAAAGGAATTAGACAACACCGCTAGGTTTATTATGAAAGGTCAGGTTCCCATTATACACAGGCTGGATGCCAGGAAGTTCTATCGACAAAGAAAGCTGAAAAAATATCTATAATCGATAGATTTTTAAAATATATATAAAAATCGATATCAAAAAGCGATATTAAAAAAAAAATATATATATATACATATATAAAATAAAAATATTCTAGAAGGACAGCGAAATCGACAAAGAAAGAATCTTAAAAACCTGTGGTGTGGTACGCTGCTGTTCCTATATATTATAAAGTATAATTTTATGTTATAGTATATATATATATATATATATATATATATATATATATATATATATATATATATATATATATATATATATATTATAGATGTCGAAAGCAAAATGTCGATATTTGAAACTATTGTAAATATTCTAATAAAACCTTAAAAAAAGTCTAAACCCAGTGAAGGTAGATTAGGAGATAACCTGTTTCTTGATATTTAAACGAATTGGAAGGAGATTAAGAGATAACCTGCTTCTTATTATTTAAATCCTGCTGTAAATGAACATAATTAAAACAATATCATAATGATATCGGTAGATTAATATCGATATAATAATAATATCTTAATGATATCGGCAGAGAAATACCGACATCTTGAAATATCGTAAATTTATTCAATTAAATTTTAAATTTAATTAAATCTTGATATTAATGAACTTAATAAAAACAACATCTTAACTATATCGGTACTGAAATATCGATATTATAAAAACAATATCTTAATTATATCGTCCCAGAAATATCAATATTATAAAGACAATCCCTTAATTACGACGGCACAGATATATGATATTAATTATATCGCCAAAGAAATATCGGTATTATAAAAACAATATCTTAATTATATTGGCACAGAATTATCGATATGTTTACGTCCCTTTAAAATATTGATAAGTATCGAGGCTCGATACAACGAAATATCAATATTTTTTTCGATGTATTAAAAAACAATCGTTACAATAATTATCATGTTTTTAATATTTTTTCTATTATCTTTTGATTATTATTATTCTTGTACTTTGTATATATGGTATGAATGGATTTTATGGCCCTAATGTGTTTCCCTTGAGCATGGCAGCTTGTATTTCTTTATCCACAAAAACTTTTATCTTCCTCTACATGTTTACTTAAAAGACGCGGTATAGGTTGAACTGTACAGAGTTGGGCAAAAATCATCCAGTTGACGACTAAATTTTTAGTCCCAAAAAAATAATCATGACTTATGACTAATTTTTTAGCCATTAGTCGCGAATAATATAAAACGAATAATTGAAAGATAATATATTTTTTTTTAGTCAATTCAAATGACTAACGATTAAAAATTTAGTCGTTTATCAGAATTAATATTTTAGTTTTTGTCGTGAAAACTATAAATTATGTAATTGATTTCATTATTTTATCTATTAATGATACATTTTTCTGTTCATCTATGGCGTAAAAAATGCTAATTATTCTTAATCATTTCAATAAGAAAAACCTTCAAAATATTTTATTGAGGGATTGAAATCAACTGTTATTTATTCAAAGTGAAAAAAGTCAGGATTTGATTTTGATATTTGAAAAAAAAAAACTTAAATTTTTACAATTTTATGAATATAAAAGTTGTTTATGTTACCGAAGGTGCTTATCATGAAAATACTACAGATTTTAAGATCGCTTCCTCACGTATCGATCTATTTTAACATTTCGGATAACCTCCATAAGGTCCATTTTATTGGGTTATCGAATGTGCTAATTATGAAAATATTCTCGATTTTAAAATTTAGCGCTCACTTATCGATTTATTTTCATCGAAGGCAATCGAAAGCGCTTATAACAACCATATCATTATAAAATCTTGATTATAAAAACTATATCATGACTTTTAGAGAAACATAAAAGCTAATTTCAACCCCTGATATTAACTCGAAATTATAATATTTCACACTTATATAAGTCTTTTATAACGTTTATTGTTTTTTTCTTTCAATCAGAAATAATTAGAAGTTAAATTAAATTGGTTTTTATTCGAATACATTTTTTCCGACTAATTCTTTATTCTAATGCAATTTCAGTTCTAAATAATGACTAAAAATTTATTCGGATTACATAGTCGTTTATTTAATCGAATACAATTTTAGTAATTTTGAATAATCTTTTATTCATGATTTAAAATTCTGACTAAAAATGTAGTCATTTTCTTTTTAGTCGGATAAATTTTCAACCGACAAATACCAAACTCTGAAACTGTTGAACATTCTCTATTTGGTTAGTCTTTTATACATCCCTACTCCACAGCTTATATAACAAATAGCAAATTATTTGCCACAGGTGGATGCCAACACGGTTCTGAGTCTTTGGTATCCAGTATATTATCCCCTGAGCAACTTATTTCCAGATTAAAAAAAAACAACCGCAAATAGCAACAAAAATTAAACATCAAAATGTCTGTAAATCCAGTAATTTAACTTTTTTTTCAATCCTATGATGCATTCTTAATTTATTGATAAGCTTCCTTTTCAAAAAGTGGGCAACGATAAACAGTATGAACAGTATCAATGTTATACACCACCATTTATTAAAATATAAGGAAATTTAATTTAAGGACGTAAATTACATCTTACATGACGTCCATACACACATGCATATCTGTGTGTGTGTGTGTGTGTGTGTGTGTGTGTGTGTGCGTGCGTGTGTGTGTGTTTGTGTGTATACACCTTTGGCCGACCGGAAAAATGTGAAATGCATAGTAGTTCATCAGAGGTAAACTTTCGTAAGACGAATTTTTCTTATAAGTATCGAGTATAAGAAACTTAATATATATAAAATAGTTGGCATTCGCATGATGGTATAGAAGGATCAATCTAATCAGGGATTGATATATTATTTGCCACTTCTATATTATTGTTTTTATTGTAAATTAGTTTCGAATGTTATACATTCGGAACTACTTTTCAAAAATTATTATTCAATATTATTGAAGTGGCAAAAAATATATCTATCCCGAATTATATATAAAATACGCAATACTTCAAATATAAAGACTGACCACTATCCATAACTAGCAATACTGGTCTGAACCTTCCTTCCGTTTCCTATAAAGCATAACGACAGTGTTTACCTCTGACGTACAGGTATGAAGACCACTATTTTTTATAAAAACTTGTCAAAATACAACATAATTTCATCCCATAAGTAGAAAATCTTCAAAAGATTTATTAAATTAATTGTTTAAAAAAAATATTAGTCGTAATTATTATTTAATAAAATATTGGTGTCGCTCGTCGATTACTGCGTGAGTATCAATGGTTTAAAATAATTCTTGATCTCTCCATTTATCTTGGGGATCTGCGTAAGTTCGTTATGTGTACTTTTGATGGTTTGCCTATATTTACATATTCAACAAGATACGTACGTAATATGCTTACACTGTTGCAGAACACTATAATTTTATGAAACGTGTAAAAAGAACCGCTCTTCCCTTAGTAAAGAGGGGACATAGTAAATTCAATATTGTTGGAAGTTGTTGAGGAACATCTGGATTCCCAACTCCAACTAAGTATAATTAATTTTAATGAACTTGAACAGGCTCTCAAACTAGGAGTAAAACAAGAAGGATCATATTTTTAAATTGAGTTAAATTATCGGATCACAAAGTTTTTTTGTAAAAGTCTACACAGTTGTATTCACAAGGCTGCTTGGGACCCATTTCGGATATTAAATATTTTTTAGGAATACCTAGAATGAAATAACATGCAGATCTTAACACCGCAGCTCTGTATTATTTATTTTCTGCCTCCAGAAGGCTTTATGCCTATATTATATACATATATACATATACATATACATATATATATATATATATATATATATATATATATATATATATATATATATATATTTGTATAGATTGTATGTATAATATAGATTTGGGGGTGGGGATATATATATATTGAATTTGATTTGGGGGTGGGGATATATATATATATATATATATATATATATATATATATATATATATATATATATATATCCCTCCCCCAAATCAAATTTAATTTTTTTGAAAACAAAATTAAATAAAATAAACCAAAGTTCACCATTTCCAATTCAATTTCTCCCATTTCAAATTCAACCCTTTCCGAATTCATATATATATATATATTATAAACCTTGTTTGTATAATGAGGTTATTTACGATTATTTTAATTACAATGCTTATTTAAAGAACGTGACTTGTTTTCTTGTTATATTCGTATCGATATATTTTAAGTTTTCGGATATCTTCGATGTTGAGATCCATTATTGGGTTATCGCAGACGCTCTTCATGAAAGTACTATGGATTTTAAGATCGCGTCCTCAATTATCGATTTATTTGAACTTCTCGAATATACACGATATTGAGGTATATTATTGGGTTATCGGAGATCCTTTTTAAGAAAATGCTATCGGTTTTAAGATCGCGAGCTCACGTATAGATTTATTTTAACTTTCCGGATATCCTAGACATTGCGGTACATTACTGGATTAACCGAGGTAGTGTTTCATCAATATAGTTAGCGCACAGTAGTTTTCGAAGAAGCTCATTACTCCAGAAATTTGATTAATTGTTAATTTAACAGAATTCTTTGGTACAGAGATCGTTTTTAAGGAGGAAAATTCCGAATCTTCTATCGATCTACTGTTAATGTTGCTTAATGCAAATATACACATTATTAAAATAGTAGACAAAACCTTTCTAACCGAGGGCTTATAACATGTAGATTAATTATAATGAAGCTTAAAATCGAAGAAATTGGAAAAGTTAAAATAAATCTATACGCGAAAGCTTGGTCTTGAGATTGATAGTATTTTCATATTTTCAGCCTCCGATAACCCAATAATGGATCACAATATCAAGGATATCAGTAAATCGAAACGAATACCACAGGAAAACAAACCTGTTTAAAAACCAAATAATAAAATATTATAATCTTCTATAATATCGGAAATAATAATATTATTAATTAATTTTTTTACGGGTTTTCATGATGTAAAATATCACCTAAAATTTCAGGAATATTTGTTACAGCAAGCTACATAAAACGAAACTTTTTTTTTTTTTTAACTGCTATATAAGGTTACGTTAAAACGTGGACAATATCATGAATAACATAACAAGGAGCTCGGTTAAAAATAATGAATGGGGGACTCCCTGATTTTAATCTGAGATAGTGCTAGGTTATTTCCAAGATTCTGCGGTCGCTTCTATCGCAGCTTTACGATCTAGTGATAACAGGCAGCCAGATGAAAGAATATTTAAAAAACAAACTAAAAATTACTAAAAGGAAATCGATTTATTTTTTAAGATTGTTTTTTATTCCATATTTATTAATATTTTACATATTTTTTTTTTACTTTGTAGCATATACCGAATTTCATAGTAGATAGTCTCTGTGTCTCGCGCAAAAAGAGACTGTATCAGTAGATAGAAAAAAAAAAAAAAGCGACAATACAAATCAATTTTATTTAAAGTAAAAATTTAGGTTCCACCTTTTATTTATGACATCAAATAGAAATAATAATATTTATGGAATATCTGATAATATTAGTTCAGGAGAAGGTCAGAGTGGCGGTCAAAATTAAACAAAAAATAGAATAAAACTACTTATTAAGTGATGACGTTTCGGTCCGCATCGTAGAAATTCTTCAGGAGTAAAAAAATCACAATAAAAATTAAGGAAAAGAATAAAAAATAGTAGAATTACACGAGGGAATATGAAAAAATAAAATGTTATAAATAAAAATATAGAAGCTATACAAGACAGAAGAATATTAAGCGTAATAGCAAATCATGTAAATGTAATAGCGATTGTAACATAGCTTCCAATTTACATTTTTAAATATTCACACTTCACATTCTATTATTTTATGTAACTTCTGTATTTTTTTATATACTATTTTATTTGTTCATATACTTCAATGTAATCGTATTATTTTCATATTCATCTATTCTAATGTTCTTGTCTCTGGTTTTAATTAGTCCGGATGAAGGCCTAAAACATAGACCGAAACGTCGGCACACATAAAAAAAAGGTATATCATCTTACTGTGCGTTTCATTTCGAGCCGCAAACCACCCATAACTTCTTCTTTATTTGATAAGTTAATCCTACATCTAAATTAGAATCAGATGTACTTATTTCCATCGCGACAAAAGTTGTATTTTCATTTCATCTATATAATCTTTTGATTTTAGTTCGTATGCATTAATTTTGTCGTGTTTGGGTAAAGGGGATTAAGTCATTTTTTTGCGACAATGGTTTTAAGTTATACTATTAATGGGTTTAAGTTATACTATTAATGGATTTAAGTTATACAAGCCGAGCGAGAACTCTCGCATTAGAAATCTATCCTATATCACTCTAACATCCCTAAAGCAATATCAGAGAATTCGTTTGTATAAACAATATAATATTACCAAGAAATAATGTTTACCTCACGGTTTGGTGGAGCTACATAGTTTATAATGACTATGTTGAAGTAACAATTTACTAACTAAGTAATTAGCTTGCCCTACTGGAAAATATACCTTCGGTATAACAGTTAAGCAATAAGATTCAGCAACAAGATTGATGGTATACCATTTTATATGTGTAGAATTCATATTTAACAGTTTTTTATGGTTAGACCCGGGAAAGAATATATAATCTCCTCATAATTAATAGAAACATAAAATTCTTTTAGCATACAAAAATAAGGCATTTTCAAAAGGACAATAAATTTTTATAAACGGCAAAAAAGTTAACACTTTTTTCCCCTTTCTCTCACATAGTATACATAAAATAACGTTTTCACACTCTTTAATGATTGTTTTAATCACCTTGCTTCCACGGTTATGGAGTTTTCATGACTACGACACGTACGAGTTAACGAAAACGCAGGGACCGCTAAGGTCCTTTGGAACGTCTTCGGGTCTTGATTCACCGACTTACCACTATCGAAGCTTTAAAACCTCCTAGATTTTTCTTTTACTTATATATTAAAGTTGCAGTAAGATTTTGAGAATCAAAACTGGGCTACATCACTTCTCCATGAAATTCCCTTTCTCTTGGCATCGCTGTTGCTCTTGAGAGCCGGAAAAGGGATCCGCACTAACGTATAAAGGGATAACAACCGTACTAATATATTTAGGGATTGATAAATTATATGCCACTTCTATAATTTTGTTTCTATTGAAAACTAGTTTCAAATTTTATAAATTCATCATCAGCTCTAAAAACACAAAAATTCAAAAATAAGCAATTAAAATACAGTTTGGTATTATTATGCACATTAAATTACTAATATATAATTAAATTAAGCATTAGGGATTAATACTTCTAAACTATCATGCGGACGTCAACTAAATTAAGTATTAGTATGATATATAGTAGTGATAATGATTTTGTTCTTTTTAATGAACTTTACCTTTGAGAAAAAGGTTATTAGTCACTGAAATAGTGTTCACATGGAATGTGAATAGTTCCTTTGACAATTTTTTTTTTTTTCTAAGATGAAGATCATTTAAACAGAACAAAACTCTTTTTACCCAAACACTACAGAATTGCTATATATTATTCCCCATTCAATACAGCCTTTAAGGAATTAGAAGGAGAATGCGCACGAACTTCGCAACCTGATTATTATCACGAAAATGTCTTGAACTCAACTAACACCTTAAAACGTTATAAACTTAACATCCCCAAGCATTTATTTCTAGACTCATTCCGCTAGGCTTGGAAATGAGAAAAAGGGATAGAAATAGGGAATAAAAGCCCATCCTACTGTTATTAGGAACTTGTGAGAGTCTGGAAGGTTCCAATTTGAAGGGAGAAGCACCTTCGAGCCCTCTTTGTACTAGGGCAGGGTCTTAGCAAAGTTCACAACTCAGCATTACCGGCTTCCTGATTGCCACCAACAGGGCTAATTGTTTCGGAAAGTAGTGACTTGAAGTATAGAGCAAGGCAATTTCGTTATTTCGCTACCTCAATGAACGCCATCAAGTGAAATTAAAAGCCGGTAACTTCAAGCGGGGGTCTAACGAGTGAGAACTAAGTCTTTCCTATTCAACGCTGATGAAGCCGTTTTTCCTTTTTGTAAGTCTTGAAAAAAAAAATTATAATTTATAAACTTTTTTTTTTGATAAGTTTTAAACGTACAATTATTGGAATAAAGTCAATAAAATAAATTAAAAGAAGGAAGCGTATTTTCATGAATGTATCAGTCATGAACGGATCTAATTTAATAATTGTATACATAACTTGGACAAAAATTTTTTGGCGACGTTTTCCAAAAACAGAATTTCCACACAACTGTAACAAGCTATTATATATTTTCTGTTTTTGTAATCCCAAAATAGTAAAAAGTAATTTCTTCTGTGATTGAATAAAAATATATTAAACACTTTGTTTTTTAAAATATTTTTATTTCCGGTATTTAATTAGTTAGGCGTGATTCCGTTCTCACCCTAATTAACCAAATAAACTTGGAAAATTTGTTATAATGCACAAAAACAAAAATAAACATTCCACGATTTTGAGACTTAGAACACTTTTAAAGAAAAAGATAGGCATTTCAAGCCGGCAAAAATTGACGTCACAGGTACATCTTAGGCCTGGCATATTTTAGAAAACATAGAAGAGCTAGCCTTTAAAGGATGTTATTGAAGTGGTTGAAAATCAATTGCAATACTAACATAATTTCTCCAGGAATAGGTGTAGGAAGTCAGCTCCGGAATTCAAAGAGGTAAGTCTGGAAGGTGAAAGACAATTGTCCACAGGCCTCTCAGGTCTATTGTGTTACTATGAGGGTTAAGGATAACCAATTAAATTCTGGGTTTGTCCCAGAAAGGTCTACCGATCCCGAAGTCAATCCACGGTTGATACAACAGAATAAATAAATGATCATATCTGTAACCATAAAAGAAAAACTTCAAATTTAGGATATAATGGGAAGATTTCAAAAACTCTCTAGAAACATCTTGAAAAAACCGCGTTGCAATAATCAAATGTCTTTCAAAATTTCCCTCCATGTTTGAAAATAAAAAGATCGTGTTCTTTCTTCAGAAATCTTTCATCCTTTGCAAGATTCGTTTTTTGTGACGTGGTTTTATTTGACCGGGCTGTGAAAAAATAAAGCTGTCTAACCGTAGTTTAAAATATCTTTTACCAAATAGTCATCACATGAATTTTCAATTTGTTAACCGGTCATTACAGCCGGCGTCTGCTGACGCTTCTTCTCCATTTATAGCTTTATATTTAATTTCTGGTCGAGCTAAATCCTGTATTGTTTTTTTGTGCTTTTTTTAACACATTAAAATACAGTACGTATAAGGTCGTATGATAAGCGGATTAAAATTGTTAAAATAAAAACATGTACGAGACTGGAGGAGAATAAACAAGATTTTTTGAAACAGTAATGAT